>JAXQQM020059317.1:0-42532 GCA_034641835.2 Pinus albicaulis
AGCGGGGTCATCCATAGTCCCATTTTGCTCAACTTTTTAACAAATCTGTGTGTACAAATGCATTCAAATTTTCATGCCCAATCATCTTCCCAATCCGGGAAATCTCATAGCCTCCCTTTATTCTAGGCTGGTAAATTCAACACTTAATCTGAGAGTGTTAATATCTCAAATCCCTGAGATTTGAGATATTAATTCCAAGCCCCTATGTTATGCACTCAACTAACTTTTATCCAAATAAATTTTGACACTCCATCCACATATGGAGGAATTTCCCCATTTCATGCATAATCGAATCATCCTCTATTAACATCGCAAACCTTATTTTAAAGGTCCCACTCAATATAATTTAGAACTGGGCCCCCACGCTATCGACCTTCCACATCTGATGACAGAGAGCATGTCGCTCGGCTTCAGATGATCTAATGGATATTTCTCGGTGAAGGTTCACAGATGATAACACGCGATGGCATGCAATGAGAGCCGTTTTTCCACGCTACTCAGGGACACGTGCCACCCATCCTATGGAATCGCTCCCAATTCTCTAAATACCACTTTCATCACAAAGGTGGTGCAATCAATACCAGAACCCGTCCTTATTGTTTACTCTCGCAAGGTTCCGCCTTCAAGGTTCTGCTATTCTCCTTTACGCTCAGGTTCCGCCTTCAAGGTTCCGCTCAGCTTTCGAATTAAACATTCAAGAATTCACCGAACCACCGTGACCCTCACTAGTACGCAAACAACGCATATCCCTTTCACCGTACTCGGTTATTGAATGCCAGTCGGTTCCTTATGTGAGGCATAAAACATCTTTGCGTGGCTTAAAGCCATATCTCTATCCATGGCATATACTCACGACCATATAACTCCACTGTCGACCAGTTTGAGATGCACTGTCGACAACATTAACACTAGTTTCTCTAGCTATATACAGAGCGCAATTAACCCCAATTTATAGAGTACATAACTACACATTATCATACACTCTCTTTTTTAAATACACAGGCAGACTCTTAGCTAGATTTATAGAGTCCTACTCCTACAAGAAATTAAGGAAATTCACACGGAATTTCACCAATAAATGCACAACTACACTGAGATAATTTCCTCATACGATTCGACCAAGAAGACATAAAATCACACATGTAAATTATAAAAAAATCTTCAAAATAGATATATATACATACAGGTGATCAATCTCAAAACAATCGCTTACAAATTCACGACAAGCCAGATATTCAGTTCAGTGGCCATTATCCTCCTACTCTGTTGCTAAAGAAGTTCTCTACCTCTCTCTCTGTCTCTCTCTCTCTTATATAAACTCTTCAGGATTACATTTATACCACAAGGATGACCTGAATCGATTCAAGTCTCCAAACAATTTAGCAACTCTTAGCATTCCGAATTCCTAAAATCAAACTCAATAACTGAACTAATCCTAAACCGAATCTCTGTATTCCTATCTTAACCAATTTCTCATGTTCTCAAAATGACTTGAGAATGATTACAATTCCCTACCAAATTTATTTAATATTTACAAGATATTTAAAGAACATGGGACCTCCTATGTCTACTTATGTACAAAGTAACTTTTGAGCCTAATGCCCCTGCATCAGACTCCCAAGCTTCAAATTATTCATGATCTCCTGATCATGTGCTCTTCTTGTCTGCCTCCAGGATCCCATACTTGGTTTTTTTGCTGTCCATCAGCTGCATCATCCTTCAACTAATCTTCTCCAGGCTTCCAGACTTTGTTCTGTAAGTCAGCTCTAGCTATACTTTCACTATCTACTTTTGTCCTCCCTATACAAAGATCCTTTTGTTTCATTGCTACTGTCTGCTACTTCGGAGACACCCTTACAATCAGTCTTCTGATTTATTCAATCTCCATTTCCAACTTATCTTCTAGCTGGAAATCATCTTGCCCTTTGTTGGTACTTCCAATATCCGTCACTTCCAATATTGCTGCTCTTGCAGTCTCACATGCTATTAACATGTTTACTACTCCTGCAGGCGTCATCCCCCATGTTGCATCTACTGCCACCATGGGTGTTGCTGCCTCCCCCTCCTATCCCTGTGCAACATTTTTCTTTTGTTCATCATCTGCAAATTCACTCTCAGAAAACAATCCACTATTTAAATTCCTACCAGCAGTGACATACTCCTCCAGTATACTAGTAAACATAATTTGATTCTGCAACCTAGTATCTACTCCTCTCTTCTTCACAGCTTCAGGCATCCTTTCTCTAGGGTTTGCAATCCCTTTCTCTTCTTCAAATTCTCCCAGCAAACAACTCATCCAATTCTCCTGTGTTCGTTTTACATCTTCAACATGCTAGAAGTTAGCTCCAACATCTCTTCCTTCCTCTTGGGAAATCTTCAACAAATGCCTCTCATCCTCTTGAAGGATTCTGGAAATCCAATCAAGTTCTCGGAGCTTTTCTTTCTCATATTCTGTCAACATGGAATGTTGATTCCTCTTCACTTCAACAGCTTTTAAAATCTTCTCTCCAGCCTGCTCTTGGCCCATCAGTCTAGCCAATTATTCTCTGTCAATGATAGTGATAATTCCCTGCATATGAGACATGCTTGTCTCATCCTCCTTCAGCAACAATTTTTATTCTCTCAAGACAATTTCAAAGGATGAATTATCTTTTGCATCACCTGTACACATGAAAAAACTGTCAGTGTTAAAACCATGAGACCCAATGATCTCAATTGATGACCTGGTCACCAATTCTTCTCCCAAAAATTCTAAGTCTCGTTCAAGGCCCATAAATTCTTCATCATCTTTCTCTTCAGCTGTCAGAGTCATCTCCACTACTCCAATCATCATGCCCAGATGCTGATCCTTCACTATGTTTTCAGCCAACATAGTTTCCTTCTCATTCATTTCTCTAACAATTTCCAACTGATGTTCTTTGTCTTTCTCTGCATGATTAACACATGGATCATCAGAAGTAAATTTTTGATTCTTCAATGCATTCTTTTCTTCTGATAACATATCAGTATCTTGTGCAGAACTCCTTTCCAAACCTTATGTCAGCACCTCAGCATGCTGATCTGCATCCTTCATGATATTGTCAACTAGTTTCACTTTTCTTACATCATCTGCTTCATGAACTCCATCCATGAATATCTTCCTGCCTTTCTTTCCCAGCAACTTATCCAGTGCATCGGTCCTCTGATTTTTCAATTCTCTTCTATGAGAATCCAACCTCCTATATAACTCAACAACTTCCATAGGAGTAGATTTCGGGAACCTTACACAACCTTTTATGCCTCTGCTAATTTTTGACCAATCCTCTGTTGGCCCTTCTCTCTCAGCTTCAACATTCTACTGGATATCTTCATTTGACCCTTATGTCTTCATCTCTCCCTGATATCTTACTATCTCAGCATTGATCTGAACATATTTTAGATTCAATGTCTTCTTCTCACCAACATACTTTGAAGCTTGTTCATATTCTAGTAGTGTACCTGCAAACACAGACAACTTTTTAGTTTTCAAATCACAAGACCTTTCAGTCTTGGCTACTTCCTCGAGCACTTCCTCTTGAACAGGTCTGCACATGGAATCTTCAGTTTCCATCCTTGTCTCAAGAAATCTGGGTTCTTCTTCCTCTGTGGACTCTTCCATCACTTCACATTTGTCAGACTCAAGAACACAAGCCCCTACATCATCTGGACTTGTCCAATAACTCAGGAATTCCTCAATGACTTCCTCTTCAGCAAGAAAATATTCTTGCTACCTCGAGTCTTCACTATGTCTCACAAGATCTCCTACAAGTCTCCACTCTTCACCTGTGCTCTGTTATGCTTCGAAGACAGAAATTCCTTCTTTCAACTCAGCTGCTCTGAGTTCTTCCCTCAATAAGGTAATCTTCTTCGACCTCATCCTCAACTGTAATGGTTTCCATTTCAAATTCTTCCTCATGAGCCAACCAACTCCCTGTCTTTCTTCTATCCTCAATTTCAATCTATTGAAATCTTCCCTGATCCCAGCAAGTTCCTTCCAATACTCTTCATCTGTGAGTATCTTCCTTATGCCATCTTCTTTGGCATCTTTTGTCATTCTTCTATTGTGGCCTCTCTCAGAACCTCTGCAATCTCTACAGTCTTTGCTATGGCTCTCAGTAGCCATTTTCTTCTCTAGGAGTTCTTCACTCACAAGCTGCACTAAGCCTCTAAAACAACAAGCTCTCTTACTGCAACTCACCTCACCAATCCTTCCCTCTAGATCCGGTTTTTGGCAAGTACTGCTCCCCTCTCTGTAGGAACCTTCTCAGCACTCTCTTCTTCTCTCTAGGCTTCAATCTGCAACTTCTCTCAAGAACACATCTTTTCTTCTGTCATCCAACCTCAGTTGGGAATCTTCTAGGTTCTGCCACACTCTTTTTGCACTCAGAATCCCTCGGGATTCTTCTATCACTGCTCTCAAAGCTGTGATCTACTTCTGCTGAGATCTCTTCAATTGTTTGCATTCTTATTTCTGCAAACAATCCTCCAAACAGAGTTAAACACTGCTCATATTCTCTTGGGAACATCGCAATTGTCCTCCTTATCCAGCCTTTAGCTGAATACCACACTCACTACCTTCACTCTGTCTTCAATTTTCTGCAAACATAATTCTGCAATTACAAATTCAATTAGATTAAAGTTAATTACCTACAAGATCATGATCCTTTCCTCCACTCATCCTGTAAATCCTGTTTACTATGATTCTGTGTACTTTGCTTTCTGATCTTCCTTCTTCAAATCTGTAGTCCTCAAAACTCTTGTCCTCCAATTGGACTCTGCAACTCTGCAATCACCTTCTGTAGGCTACAATCTCACCAGTTTCCACAAGTCTAGTTTCCTTGCATTCACCAAACTTGGACTTTTCAAAAAGAGCTACTCCTAAAGCTCTGATACCACTTGATAGCGGGCTCATCAACAGTCTCGTTTTGCTCAACTTTTTAACAAAGATGTGTGTACAAATGCATTCAAATTTTCATGCCCAATCATCTTCCCAATCCAGGCAATCTCACAGCCTCCCTTTATTCTAGGCTGGAAAATTCAACACTTAATCTGAGAGTGTTAATATCTCAAATCCTTGAGATTTGAGATATTAATTCCAAGCCCTTATGTTATGCACTCAACTAACTTTTATCCAAATAAATTTTGACACTCCATCCACATATGGAGGCATTTCCCTATTTCATGCTTATTCGAATCATCCTCTATTAAGCTTGCAAACCTTATTTTAAAGGTCCCACTCAATATAATTTAAAACTGGGCCCCCGTGCTATCGACCTTCCACATCCAATGGCGGAGAGCACATCGCTAAGCTTTAGATTATTCGACGGATATCGCTCGGCAAAGGTGCACGTATGGTAACGCACAATGGCATGCAATGAAAGTGGTTTTGCCACGCTGCTCAGGGACACGTGCCGCCCATCCTATGGAATCGCTCCCAATTCTCTAAATATCGCTTTCATCACAAAGGTGGTGCGATCAACACCAAAACCCATCCTTACTATTTACTCCTGCAAGGTTCCGCCTTCAAGGTTCCACTCTTCTCCTTTACGCTTAGGTTCCACCTTCAAGGTTCCACTCAGATTTCGAATTAAACATTCAAGAATTCAACGAACCACCGTGACCCTCGCTAGTACGTAGACAACGCATAGCCCTTTCACCGTACTTGGTTATCAAACTCTAGTCGGTTCCTTATGCATGACATAAAACCTCTATGCTTGGCTTAAAGCCATATCTCTGTCCATGGCATATACTCATGACCATATAACTCCACTGTCGACTAGTTCGAGATGCACTGTCGACAACATTAACACTAGTTTCTCTAGCTATATACAGAGTGCAATTAACCACAATTTACAGAGTACATAACTACACATTATCATACACTCTCTTTTCTGAATACATAGGCGGACTCTTAGCTAGATTTATAGAGTCCTGCTCCTACAAGAAATTAAGGCAATTCACGCGCAATTTCACCAATAAGTGCACAACTACACTGAGATAATTTCCTCATACGATTCGACCAAGAAGACATAAAATCACACATGGAACTTATTAACAATTCTTCAAAATAGATACATATATACATATAGGCAATCAATCTCAAAAGCAATTGCTTACAAATTCATGACCGGCCAGATATTCAGTTCAGTGGCCATTATCCTCCTACTTTGTTGCTGAAGAAGTTCTCTACTCTCTAACTCTCTCTCTCTCCTATCTAAACTCTTCATGATTACATTTATACCACAAGGATGACCTGAATCGATTCAGGTCTCCAAACAGTTCAACAACTCTTAGCATTCCCAATTCCTAAAATCAGACTCAATAACTGAACTAATCCTAAACTGACTCTTTGTATTCCTATCTTAACCAATTTCTTATGTTCTCAAAATGACTTGAGAATGATTACAATTCCCTACCAAATTTATTTAATATTTACAAGAAATTTAAAGATCATGGGACCCCCTATGTCTACTTATGTACAAAGTAACTTTTGAGCCTAATGCCCCTGCATCAATATGTACTTATGAAGCATAGAAAGATATCCTTGATGCATTGTCAATGTTTGGCTGGGGTTATTTTTGGAGAAAATAACTCCTTATTCCTAGAATAGTGATCTTCAATACAAGTAAATGCCAGAGAAGAGAGATCATCGTGTGACATAAACCTACTAACAAAAGTGAACAGGGAATGATTATTAATTATGGCATACTAAGTTGTCAGTGATTTTGACTATTTGTCTTTAACATGTAAAAATGTTAAATTCCAAACTTACATCATCATGGTTTGGCATCATGAGCTTGACTAATTTTCCACCATGCTCATAATTTCATTATTGTATTCATATCTATAAACAACGTTTCAAATAATAATAAAAAAGTTCTATAAGAAAAATCCAGACCTCCATGCTGCTGCTCCTTGTGAGACAAAGTCAAAATTGCATTACACAATCTGACACATAAGAATCTCCTATATCCCGATAGAAAAATCTAGACCTCCATGCTGTTGCTCCTTGTGAGACAAAGTCAAAATTGCATTACACAATCTAACACATAAGAATCTCCTATATCCCGGTGGTATGTATCCAAATTATTATAATAGTGTCTTCAAGACTTATGTTGACATTGCCAATGAGATATTTAAGCAATGAAAGATGGAGCCTTCTTCATTATTGTATATGTAACAGTATTTTATTAATATAAAGATTGATGGTTTTGTCTTTCTGAAAATGAAATGTAAAAATAATTTATTGTGGTCAATTGAAAAGTTTTTTTTTAAGCTTTTCATTATGGAAGGGCGACATAGATATATGCCCTTCTAATTGAAATTCGGACCTGCCCTTCAAATTTGATCACTTTGTGGGACCTTAACAAACAATAAAACTATTCCGCCACGCGTTATATAAAACATATAACAAAACCTTTGTCAAAACTTCAAACGAACCCTTTAGCCGTGGGTATTTCATCACGAATTGATCATTTTACCATGTACCTTCTTCTAGAGGAATATTTTTCCACTTGATTAGGTACTTCATAATGGTTATATGTCAAAGAGATACAGAATGTTTATCTATAACTTTTTGTGGTTCAAGAATCAACTTTCATTCTTCATCTAATTTTGGAAGTTCTATTTACATTGGCATATTTTTCCCAAAACCTTTTTTAGGCAAGATACATGAAAAACCTTATGAATGCAAGAAGAAGGAAAATATAACTTCTATACCACTTATGCAATCCTATGAATAATTATTTAGGGCCATAACATTTTTGAGCTAATTCTTTATTCTTCTTTTTCTTGAATGAAGATTGCTTATAATGCTATAATCTAAAAAATACCAATTACCCTCCTCAAATTATCTTTCACTTCAATGTTGTTCCCCTTGTTGTTTTATCATGTTTCATGTCATTTGAAGGTTTTCCATAATAATTTTCAAATTTTCTTTAGTATTTTCCATATGTGACTCTGTTTCCTATACTTTGGACTTATCTTGCAAAATGTATGAGATACTAGGAGTTGGATATCCATAAAGGGCCTTAAATGGGGAAATTTTAGTAGATGTGTGATAGGTAGTATGATAGTATCATATTACCATTCTTCCTTGAGGAACCCACTTCATCCATTAAGATTGCTTTTCTAAAGAGTAACATTGTAGATAACCTTAAAAAAATTTGTTAACTATTTTTGTTTGACCATTTTATTGTGTTTGATATGTAGAACTCATGGTAGCTAGTGTTTCTCCACTCATATTAAATAATTATTTCCAAAAGTTTCTTGTTACTATTACTTTAGGAAAACCATGAAGACTATGAATTTCTTTCATGGACACTTCTACCACTTGGCTTGTTGTTTATGTACTTTGAGCTCTACAAAAAAAATCTACAAAATTTTTCTATATAAATGACCACAAAAATGTAATAATTACCTTTATATTTCAGTAACCCTGTAATAAATTCTATTGATATATCTTCTAGTCTTTGAATATGTATGTGGAATGGTTGAAGTAACCCTAGAGATTTTACTATCTCTCTTTTATTTATTATGAAAACTTGACCTTCTCTTACAAAATTTTGAATATCTTTCTTCATTCCTTCCAAAAATATATTTTTTGATCCTTTGAGATGTTTTAAGGAACCCTGCGTCCTACCATCAGAGAGACATGGGACTCCCTTAATATTTTTTTATTCAAATATGCTTGCGTGCATAAAAATATTCTACATTTGCACCAAGTATATCTCTCTTTCACTCCCAATGCTCCATAGAGTTCATCCCATCCTTTATAAATTTTAGTTTTTGTTTAGTACTATTGTCATTTTTCCATTATGGCAAGCTTCTTCTAGCCACCTAGGAATAGAAATGTAATTGGATATAAATTTGAGGCCTCTTCTATTTTAGAAAGAGCATCATGTACTAAATTTTCCTTACCCTTTTTGCAGATTATCTCAAAATTAAAACTTTGCATTTTTTCTCCTCATTTTTTTTAATCTTCTAATGAAAATCATAGCTTCAAAAAATAATTTATGCTATCATGGTATATCTTGACTTTAAAGTACCTCCCAATGATATACTATCCCCATTTTTTATTGCATGTAATATTGCTTCCATTTATTTTTCATACGTAGATTTCACCAAATATTTTCTTTGAATTCCTTGCTTTTGAAAGCCAATGATATCCCTTATTGTGTTAATGTTACGTAAATTCCTTGTCCTAGTGCCTCACACTCTACTATGAATGTTTTACCAAAAGTAGGTGCAACCGAAGTTGGTGTAGAAGACATGGCATCCATTGAAAGAGAGAATGCCAAAGTAGCCTCATCATTCCATATAAATGATATTTTCTTCAAGAGATATGTGAGTGGACTTGAAATGCATGCATAATTCTTAACAAATGATCAATAATATCATGTAAGTCTAACAAATCTTCTAAGAACCTTGATTTTCTTAGGAATAGGTCATTTTGTAATAGCTTGCATATTTTGAGGCTCCAACTTCACTCCTTCCTTTAAAACAATATGAACCAAATACTCAAATTCTTATTTCCCAAAATCACATTTGGATATTTTTACATAAAAATGATTGTTCTCAATAATTTATATAACTTTTCCACATGTTTACTAGTGTGGTATTCCCATGATTTATTATAAATGTGTGTATTATCAAAGAAAACCAACACAAATTTTATAAGATGGGATCAAACAAAATTGTTCTTAAGTCGAGCCCGTCGGACTTCAAACGGCGATAAACCATAATTCAAACCAAATTCACGTTCCAAAATAGCCTGCTGACGTCGGCCAATTTTGTGACGCGAAAACCAAATGAATTCCGCCCTAATCTTTTTCGGGTCCGAAGTTGGGCTGGCGTACGGAGGGAGAGTTGTGACGCGAATTTCTTATCAAATTCGCCCTAATATTTTTCGGGTCTGGATTTCCACTGCGCGAGCGGCCCAAACAAAGATCCACTCCAATCAATTTCTGCCACGTGTCCTCAATAAAAACTTGCCCTGCTCCTGGCTACGGGTGCATTCGATGGCATTTAAGGCAATGGGACATGGATATGGCGATTTCATATCAATCACATTAACATTTAACGCTATTCAGATCGGACCTCCACTCCTGGTAGCGATTTTGCATGCTCCAATATGTTGGGCATGGCTCTCATTAATGAGAGATTAGTGAAACCGAGCGTTCTTCAATTGCATTGTTTTGTTCCGGGTCGATAAAATGGCATTTTGCTATGGTTTTCGAGGATGAGCCGGTTTACGGGTTACCTTTGCCTGCTCTTGTGACGAGAAGGAGAAGTGGCCGGTTGAACTCACGCAGACTTTGGTGCATATCACCATTTCTCTCGGTCCCAGTGCGTATGCAGTCTTCCCCTCTGTTTCTTGGAATTCTGCTTCTCCAGTCTCGTCTTGTGCATGCCCCAGAGGCCCCGCACCCATGCCGCACACGTCGAAAAGGATGTGTTGCCGCGGAGGGGGCATAGAGGTCAGCCCATGCCCGCTCTCTCCCGACCCCTCAACAGAGTCGACCCCTCAACCGAGTCGTCTTCCCAGTCTAGTGATTATTACGCAGGTCGCTATCCAGAAACTAAAAGTGGGCGGGGTTGGGTTCTAGGATCTGACCACCATATGGGCTCCCCTGCTCCTCATTTTCCCACCGCTTCACCTTCTCCCATGACATGCACTGCGCCAACACAAATTTTATAAGATGGGATCAAACAAAATTGTTCTTAAGTCGAGCCGACCGGACTTCAAACGGCGATAAACCATAATTCAAACCAAATTCGCGTTCCAAAATAGCCTGCTGACGTCGGCCAATTTTGTGACGCGAAAACCAAATGAATTCTGCCCTAATCTTTTTTGGGTCCGAAGTTGGGCTGGCGTACGGAGGGAGAGTTGTGACGCGAATTTCTTATCAAATTCGCCCTAATATTTTTCGGGTCCGGATTTCCACTGCGCGAGCAGCCCAAACAAAGATCCGCTCCAATAAATTTCTGCCACGTGTCCTCAATAAAAAATTTCCCTGTTCCCGGATGCGGGTGCATTCGATGGCGTTTAAGGCGATGGGACATGGATATGGCGATTTCATATCAATCGCATTAAGTTTTAACACTGTTCAAGATCGGACCTACACTCCTGTTAGCGATTCTGCATGCTTCAATATGATTCAGCCTTCGACTCTCATTAAGGAGAGATTAATTATGACGGGCGTTCTTCGATTGCATTGCAGTCGGGTCGATAAAATGGCATTTCGCTATGGTTTTTCAGACAGTTGTTGGGTTACACTACCTGCTCACTGTGACGAGAAGGAGAAGTGGCCAGCTGAACTACTGCTTAGACCTTGGTGCATATCTGCATTTCTCTCGGTCTGGTTTGTGTCTGTCTTCCTATGTTTCTTGGAATTCTGCTTCTCCGTCTCGTCTTGTGCCCACTGCTGAGACTGCACCCATGTCTTGCCTGCTTCAAAGGATGCGTTGCCGCAGGGGGAGCACTAGAGGTCAACCCCTGCGCGCTCCCTCCATCCCCTCAACCGAGTCGTCTTCCCAGTCTAGTGATTATCACGCAGGTCGCTATCCAGATACTAGAAGTGGGCAGGGTCGAGTTCTAGGATCTGGCCACCATATGGGCTCCCCTGCTCCTCATTTCCCCACCGCTTCACCTTCTCCCACGATGCGCACTACGCTTTTTTCCTTTAATTGATCTCTGAACCGCCCACGAATCACAGCTTCAATTACTGTGGTTTTCCGTGAGGAGGCCCAAATGGAAGAACAATGTACCTGTCCGGTGGGTCTGAGCTCAGAAAAAGCCGGCCAGCATTCGGGCCTTCAGGAGGGGAGCGGTGGCATGAATGTGGAGATAGCACTTGGTGATCCTGGACCTTCTGAAGGATGGTGCCGAATCGTCGAGGAACCACTAGAGGAGTAGTTTGGTTAATTTGTTTTTCTTGCTTCGCGGCCCACTTAAGTGGGCCGCTTTTAGATTATATTACTGTGCTGGACCTCTGTAATATTTTTGAATTCTGTAAACGTTCAAGACTGGTTTCCCCGTATGAGGGTAGTCTTCTTTTTTGATTTTTTGATGACAAATTTGCCATGAGTCTGGGCAATGTTTTTGACTTCGGTGTAATTTTATTCCCACTGTTAATAGATTAACTTTACTTAGAAAAAAAAATGTTGCCCTGTTTCTATTTTAAACCTGTTTTTTGAAATACAGAGCCATGTTTATATGATTGTTTATAGTCGAAGCGTTGCGGGGTGGTTTATTATATTAATATTTCACGGTCGAATTATGTTCATAACAATTGGAAAAAAAAAATGTTGCCCTGTTTCTATTTTAAACTTGTTTTTTGAAATACAGAGCCATGTTTATATGGTCTACGTATTATACTCTTTCTTTGTAACGGGAACCTTTTTGCTATGAACAGGGTGGATGTTGTAGCGGGCTACTAATGGAAACAAGCGAGCCTGAACCTTACATCTCGGATGCAACAGATGGTTACCAATTTTGGAATCAAGCGAGCCTGATCTTACAAGCGAGCCTGGGTTTCTGCAGATGGTTTTTATTTCCGGGAACAAGCAAGCCAGAACATACAATCGACCCTGGGTTTATACATATTTTTGCTCTATCATGGATGCTTTTTGTGTGAGGTGTATATCAACAGTACATGTCTCTGCACATTTCCTGTATCCGCTTTATGATACTATTTTATGTGTTGACAAGTTATCACTCTGCCTTCAAAACTAGCGATGCTGGTCTATGTTGCTGGTTTATTGATATGGTCCGATGGTCTTTTTATATTTTGGACATATCACACTCCTCACATGATTATGATTAGCGTTTTTCTCTGTTGCAGGGTTTTGGGTACTTTAATTTGTATTTGGAACAATGGACGTCGGTACTCTATCTGTTGCTTTACTATTCTACATACTGCTATTTCACTTTCTTATAGATGCCTCGGGCATATTTGGATGCTTTCTCGGATTTGTAGATAATCTCCATGTGGACCGTTACTGGGTTTTATATCATGTCCCTGTATGTGAAATGGGGTATTTTTCTATCATTGTCTGGGGTGGGACTTCCACTTTTCTGGATGGATATTTGGGTTCCAATCTTCAGATGTGAAAATGTAATGACTTCATGGACTGTTTTACTTCATATATTATATTCAAAACAACGTTTTTTCTCTTGTGAAAAAAAAATGATTAATGTTTATCACTCTGCCTTCAAAACTAGCGATGCTGGTCTATGTTGCTGGTTTATTGATATGGTCTGATGGTCTTTTTAGATTTTGGACATATCACACTCCTCACATGATTAGCGTTTTTCTCTGTTCAAGGATTTTGGGTACTTTAATTTGTATTTGGAACAATGGACGTTGGTACTCTATCTGTTGCTTTACTATTCTACATACTGATATTTCACTTTCTTATAGATGCCTCGGGCATATTTGGATGCTTTCTCAGATTGTCGATAATCTCCATGTGGACCGTTACTGGGTTTTATATCATGTCCCTGTATGTGACATGGGGTATTTTTCTATCATTGTATGGGGTGGGACTTCCACTTTTCTGGATGGATATTTGGGTTCCAATCTTCAGATGTGAAAATGTAATGACTTCATGGACTTTTTTACTTCATATAATATATTCAAAACAACGTTTTTTCTCTTGTGAAAAAAAAAATGATTAATGTTTATCACTCTGCCTTCAAAACTAGCGATGTTGGTTTATTGATATGGTCTGATGGTCTTTTTATATTTTGGACATATCACACTCATCACATGATTAGCGTTTTTCTCTGTTCAAGGATTTTGGGTACTTTAATTTGTATTTGGAACAATGGACGTCGGTACTCTATCTGTTGCTTTACTATTCTACATACTGCTATTTCACTTTCTTATAGATACCTCGGGCATATTTGGATGCTTTCTCAGATTGTCGATAATCTCCATGTGGACCGTTACTGGGTTTTATATCATGTCCCTGTATGTGACATGGGGTATTTTACTATCATTGTCTGGGGTGGGACTTCCACTTTTCTAGATGGATATTTGGGTTCCAATCTTCAGATGTGAAAATGTAATGACTTCATGGACTGTTTTACTTCATATAATATATTCAAAACAACGTTTTTTCTCTTGTGAAAAAAAAAATGATTGTTTATAGTCGAAGTGCTGTGGGGTGGTTTATTATATTAATATTTCACGGTCGAATTATGTTCATAACAATTGGAAAAAAAAATGTTGCCCTGTTTCTATTTTAAACCTATTTTTTGAAATACAGAGCCATGTTTATATGATTTTTTATAGTCGAAGCGCTGCGGGGTGGTTTATTATATTAATATTTCACGGTCATTGGAATGCCCACAATTCATAACAAATATTGGAGATTTACTGTCTTGTTTTAAAGTTTCATTTTTTTTTTTTAAATTGAACCCACCATCGGTATACCGACGCCTTGTAAGCATCGGAATTGCGACAGCTTAAAAACGTCGAAAGAGCGACAGTATAAAAACATTGGATGAGCGACGTTCAAAACTTCAGACCACATTTCGTCGGAATTGCGACATTTTACAAACGTCGAAAGAGCGACGTTCAAAATGTCAGACCACATTTCGTCGGAATTGCGACAGTTTACAAACATCGGAAGAGCGACGTCCAAAACGTCGGACCACATTGCGTCGGAATTGCGACAGTTTACAAACGTCGGAAGAGCAACGCTCAGAACGTTGGACCACATTTCGTCGGAATTGCGACAGTTTACAAACGTCAGAAGAGCGACGTTCAAAACGTTGGACCACATTTCGTCGAAAGTGTGACAGTTTACAAACGTCGAAAGCGCGACGGTTTGGGAAACGTCGGAAGAGCGATGCCTGTTTGGAAGTGACGGAAAAAGTGTCGGTAGTGCGACACTTTGTAATTGCGTCGGAATTGTGACGGGATGGCAAACCATTTTTCCCATCCTCGAAGCATCGCTCTTGCGAAAATTATGTGTCGGAATAACGAATTGGCCGTCGGAAATTGGGCCAAATTTACTAGTGTTTACTTTTGTTCAATTCTGTGGATGAATTCACTCTTAGAGGGTTGTAATTTCAGTTGAAACTTAAATTGAATTTCACCTGTCTCATTAAATTCTCGACCTCCTTATCTGTTGCTCTAGTGTTTACTATGAAAGGACAAACTTGAGCTTTTAACTTGAATTGGGCTTTTTACTTCCTAGATACAAAATTAATTTCATCCATATTCATCCTCTGCCTTATGAACTCTAGAGAAAAAATCCTCATGGGCACAAAAACTGGCAGTTTATTTGGTGGAAATTCACAACCATAAACTATGATTTCTACGAAATTCTGATATAGGTACCATTCTCCCACCTTTTATTGTTCATTGAGATGAAAGATTATTTTAATTTCTGTAGATATCTTTGGAATTGGATCATTTCTAAGGAGACATAATGACATATATAAAAACTGATCTACAAAATCACTAAAATAATATTCTTCTTAACTTGTTCTCACCAATGAATTCCAGTGATGAAAAACTGTGATTTTCCCCATGAATCAAGTTTTTGAAGCATAATTTTGAATCTTTCAGATTAATGATACAAAAATAAATATACCAATATCGATTTATGCTTGAAATATCCCTCAACACTGAATTTTAGAAATTGTTCATGGATGACATCTGAAATAAACTAGCTAAAATTGAAAAGGACCAAGGGTTTTTTATCAGATGAAAATACTAATAGAAATCCTAGGATTACTTCATCAACCCACTAATCACTTTGGTAGCATAAGAGAAAAAAACCATAGAAATAACTTGTCTGGACATTTCTAGAAAGATTGTTGAAGGATATAGTGGATTAGTTCGAGGCAATTATGAACATTCAGGTAAAAATGACTCAAAAATATGGGCTCACTACTGAAAAGTGAGCTTTTGATAAATTTCCATCAGGGAATCAACTAAAAATGGGTGAAGGTAAATTTGAGGGTTTATCTGCAAATCATGATAAATTGATTATGGGGTTATGGAAAACACAATTTCATTATTTCAAGCTACTATGTCTCTTTGACTTGGGAGGTAATGATTTTCACACTAGGTGATGAATTTAGGGAAATGATGAGTTTGGGGGGGAATGGGAGTAACATGGACTCCCAAAAACCGAATTCATCGCTGACATCTTCAAAGCTTTGAAATTCCCAATTATGTAGCTCATACAAGTCGAATTCGCACTTGGTCTCTATGATTTTGAACTGGGTGTCTACCAGGGGAAATTCATCTAAATTAGGGACGGGGGAAAGCATTTCGTTTTCGATAGAAAATTTTCATTTACCTTTTTTAATGGCCATTCTGAAAGTAAATATATTCAAGAGAGTTTTTTTTTTTTTTTTTGAAATACCCAGTGAACTGCCGACTCATACAAGTGGTTACCTACTGAATTTTATTGATTTCCTATCGTTGGGAAATTCTTCAAATGTTGTCGAGATGTATAAATGGTAAGGGATGGTGAGTAATTGATTTTATCAAAGCAATTGGAAATTTTTTGTTAGAAATAAGGCTTGGCGCATCCATAAATAAATATCAAGATGTTGGATGGAGTGGTTTAATGGTTAAATGGTCAAATTGTTCATTTATTGAGGGGATATAGTGGGGGTTTATTTGGAAATAGTGTTGGAAAAAGGACCAAATGTTGGAAGTGATAGCAAAGGCAGTTTACGGGGGGGAATGGCGGTAAGTGGTTTGTGAGAGGGGGACTCCAGAAATTTATTAGCTCCCTCCACGTAACCTTACGTGGTTTCCGTGAAACAACTTTGCGGAAAGAAGAATATATTTGATAATTAAACATTCATCTTGAATACTTAATTTATAAAATATAATAGAAGCATGTAGAGAAATTTATACAACCAACACATATATATTCAAGAAATGGCAAAAAGAAACAATTTAATGATGCAGATGTACGAATTTAAACAGCGTGTTCAATTATCTATTTTTTGGTGATTATTATAATTTTGCAGTGGGAGGTCAGGAAATTTAATAGTTAACTTAGCCTTACCATAACTTATATGTTACCTTAAACATATGATGAAAAACAGAAATGAATATACCAAAAAAAAAAAAATCAGATAATACAATAGTATTTTTGGCTCCCTCAAAGTGTCAACCTTTTTTACGCTGAATTAAAATGTATATATAGACTGTAATTTAGAAATATCTAACTTCATACAATATTTTACGAAAAATAAAGTTTTATCCGAAATAATTTGGATATTTTCAATTAATACAAATCAAAATAGAACTCTAGAACTGATTATGTGGAAATAGCACACTATTCGAGGATGTTGTTGGTGATTGTTGCCTTGAAATCTAAATTTGTTGATCTTGCTAATTGTGCTTCTCTTTTTCTTGCTATGCCACCTGAAAAATATGCTTTCAGTTTACTCAAGAATTTTGAGGAACTTAACCCACTTTTCATCATCGGGATATGAAAACTTGATTACCCTCATGTAAGCTTCATCCACCTCAGTGTATTTTTCAAAAGTAGTTTTAGTAGTAAAAAGATGATAACCATCATGAGAAGTAAATAAATCATTTTCCAAACCTTCAAGAAAATATTTTCCACTTATGATTCCTCTTACTTTAGCAAACTTTGAGTTATCTTCTGCTATATCATATAAATTTTGCTGATAATTTTCCCATGGGATCAATTAGCCACAAGAATCTCTTAAGGATGGGAGTCCTTTTTGCTGAAGGATATAAAACTTTCTATGGAAATTTTTGATTTGAGCTTCTAAGTTTTGGAATTTGTTTTCCAGTTGTAACATCAGTTCCTTTTTGTTAATACCTTTCTAAATTTTGGGACTACATATGTCATGTCTTCAATCCCCATGTCTTCAAGTTCATCTTTAGTTTTTGAATTTAACACTGATGATTTTTGTTTTGTTCTCTAGGTTTGTGGTCCAGTTTTTCCTTAATATTTGCTATGGATGATTTTTCTTTGTGCACCAATTGTTCTTGTTCAAAAATAATCTCAATGGATGTACATAAGTCTGAAATTTCTCAATTGATTTCATTCCATATTTTTTCCATGGCTTTTGATAAATTTTGTACAATGGCTGATTCATTTATGTATTTCTCAAGCTGTTTTTCAAGATTAAAATTATTTTTCCATTCCGAAATATATGCATTGTATTCCTTGAGTTTATTGTCTTCTGTCCTCTATATTAATGCCTTAAGTTTCTCAATCTCAATATTTCTTAGTGATAGATCTCCCATAGCTTTTGACAACTTTTTTGTATCTTATTGGCTAGTTGATCCTATTTTTTCTTTAGAAGTTCCTACAACAAGTTGTTGGTCTCTTTCTTTCAGTAGGTTTTCCATATCTAGTTCCATTCTCTAGATTTGGATGTTTTTCTCAACGATCATATGCCGCATATTTTCCTTTTCCTTCTCTAATTACCATACTTCCCAAGCTTGAGGATTCTCTATTGTAAGAAATTTCAGTTATTTCCTTAATTCTTGAATGTCTACATTCATGCTCTTAATAATTTCTTCATCAACAATAATATCATTAGGATCTAATCCTAATTTTATTACGAAATATTATAAACTTTGTATCTTTGTATCTTTGTATCTTTAGCTATTGAGGAAATATTTTCTAGTTTAAGAGTATAGCGAATATTATTTAGAGAAGCTTGCAGTTTTGAAGCTTCCATGGTTGAAATTGTTAAACATGAATATATTATTTCTCCAGCTTGTTTGTGTTGATCAATTTGATCCATGGGATGACTATGCTTTGTCTCAAAATAGAATACTGAATTTTTGTAATCCTCTACACTTTTAGGAACTGGAACCTTTGGCTCGAGAAATTCCAATTGAAATTTTCCTCTGTCAAGGTCTAGTGCAAACAAAAATTTGGTTTGTGTGGTAGAAGATTGTTTCCAAAACTCAGAATAGGTAGCAGTATTTAATGCTTCACTCTTCTTCTTCATTCCCATGAATCTTTCAAAAATATTTGGTTCACCAGAAGAAGAAATGGAAACAGATGTATCAATAATTGTATCTTCAGCTTGTTGAAAGGAGAACGTAGACAAGCTTGATAACATGATTGTAGTAGATATATCCAGATTTCTAATTTCTTATGATTCTTATTTTGTATCAATAATTTTTATCCTTTTGAAAAAATTAAATCTCGTTGATTTAGAACCTAAACAAATAGGGGACATAATCTCACTTGGTCTATTTAACTCTTTTTCTTTCAATCTTGGATTTTCTAGGGCTATTTGACTGGAATTTTGTTCTTCAACCTCTTGTAAAGTTCCCTCCTCCCATATTTCTTGATTTGCATACTGTTCAATTTATGGTTTTCATATATGAGTATAGGGAGTTGACTTCTGTTCAATTCTAATGGATGGATTCACTCTTAGAGGGTTGTAAGTTCAGTTGAAACTTAAATTGAATTTTATCTGTCTCAATAAATTATCGACCTCCTTATCTGTTGCCCTGATGTTTACTATGAAAGGAAACACTTGATATTTCAACTTGAATTGGGCCTTTTTCTTCCTAGATACAAAATGAATTTCATCCATATTCATCCTCTGCCTTATGAACTTTAGAGCAAAAATCCTCATGGGCATAAAAACTGGTAGTTTATATGGTGGAAATTCACAACCATAAACTATGATTTTTATGAAATTCTGATATAGGTACCAATCTCCCACTTTTGATTGTTCACTAAGATGAAAGATTATTTTAATTTCTGTAGATATCTTTGGAAATGCATCATTTATAAGGAGACATAATAACATATATAAAAATTAATCTACAAAATCACTAAAATAATATTCTTCTTAACTTGTTCTCACCAATGAAGTCCAGTGATGACATACTGTGATTTTCCCCATGAATCAAGCTTTTGAAGTGGAATTTTGAATCTTTTAGATTGATGATACAAAAATAAATATACCAATATCAATTTATGCTTGAAATATCCCTCAACACTGAATTTTAGAAATTGTTCATGGATGACATCTGAAATAAACTAGCTAAAATTGAAAAGGACCGAGGGTTTTTTACCAGATGAAAACACTGATAGAAATCTTAGGATTACTTCATCAACCCACTGAACACTTTGGTAGCCTAAGAGAAAAAAAACCATAGAAATAACTTGTCTGGACATTTCTGGAAAGATTGTTGAAGAATATGGTGGATTAGTTCGAGGAAATTATGAACCTTCAGGTAAAAATGACTCAAAAATATGGGCTCACTGCTGAAAAGTGAGTTTTTGATAAATTTCCATCAATGAATCAACTAAAAATGGGTGAAGGGAACTTTGAGGGTTTATCTGTAAAGCATGATAAATTGATTATGGGGTTATGGAAAATGCAATTTCATTATTTCGGGCTACTATGGCTCTTGGACTTGGGAGGTAACGATTTTCACACTAGGTGATGAATTCAAGGAAATGATGATTTTGGGGAAAAATGGGAGTAACATGGACTCCCAAAAACCGAATTCATCACTGACATCTTCAAACCATTGAAATTCCCAATTATGCAGCTCATACAAGTAAATTCGCACTTGGTCTCTATGATTTTTAACTACGTGTCTACCAAGGGAAATTCATCTAAATTAGGGACAGGGGAAAGCATTTGGTTTTCGATAGAAACTTTGGATTTACCCCTTTGACTGGCCATTCTGAAATTAAATATATTCAAGAGAGATTTTTTTTTTTAAATACCCAGTGAACTATCGACTGATAGAAGTGGTTAACTGTTGAAATTTATTGATTTCCTATCGTTGGGAAATTCTTCAAACGTCGTCGAGATGTAGAAATGATAAGGGATGGTGAGTATTTGAGTTTATCGAAGCAATTGGAAAGTCGTTGTCATAAATAAGGTTTGGCACATCCATAAATAAATATAGAGACGTTGGATGGAGTGGTTTAATGGTTAAACGGTCAAATTTTTCATTTATCGAGGGGATATTGTGGGGGTCTATTTGGAAATAATGTTGGCAAAAGGACAAAATGTTGGAAGTGATAGTGAAGGCAATTTGCAGGGTGGTGGAGTGGCAGTAAGTGGTTTATGAGAGGGGGCCTCCCACAATTGATTAGCTCCCTCCACATAACCTTACGTGGTTTCCATGAAACAACTTTGCGAACATCCCCCCCCCCCCCCACAACCCTTCTTTAAATGTCGAGAGTGTGGGGGCTCCCGCAATTGATTTATATGCGTTGATATTGGCAGGAAGAACAAGGACCTTTGAAACTTGCATGAACGATAATGATCAAATACATTTATTTAACATAATTATAATTAAACCAAGTTTATTTTCGTTGGGTATTTAATTAAATCGACTTTTAGAAGACTATGCGTGATTTATTACAAAGTGTAGAAACTTAACTATTTTTCATTGTTTTTTTTTGTTTCTTTTATGAAGAATATACAATTTAAAAGATAATTTGCTTGAGTAAAAACAGTTACAACACGTCCAAAGGAACATGCAATGGTAGTGATGCTTGTAGTGCCTTTAGATGGGTGCAACAACTTTAAAATCTCTACCTCACCTATCAGTGGATTAATGTTGGCATCCAAAAATATGTTGACAGGAGAAATAACTAGATAGATAATTGGTGTGTGGTAGTGATGTAGAAAATCCAATCCTTTAGCAACTCACAATGTTATTCACAAATGCTTAGGCCAATTCGGCTCAAACTTTGAAGTGCCACCTTCTTTGTGCAATAGTTTGGCAAGGGTTCCATTTGGCGAGTGGTAATGTAGTAACAAATCCACGCCATCATAAATAATAAAGCCAATTGGCCTCGTCACATTGTCATGACAAAGCATGGCCAACTTCTCTAGTTCCTTAATCATCTTATTCTGGTGAAGAGTCACAGTTCTATTAATGGAATTAATCTTCCTTACAACAAACACCATCCCAAAACGCATAATGACCTTATAAATAGTGTTGAAAGTGCCACTGCTCATCTTGTTTGATTCCTTCAATGTTGCCTCAACTACACATTCAAAGTTAATGGATTGTTTCAAACTCTCTACAAATACATTTTCAGTGACAATAGTCAAAGGAGGATCCAGTGTAGCAGAAGCTAGATGTTCCTTCTCCTTGATCACATACAAAACCATGACAACTATAACCATCAGAAAAAACTAGAATTTCGGATCTCAAAACCACCCCTAATACCTTCCAAAAGAATATTTATGTCTTGTCTAGTGTCCTGCTAAGGATATGTTCCTACAAGTGTTTAAAGTCTCCCCACAAAGATCTTTATTACCTTTTAAGCTTGAGCTAGGACTGTTTTAAAACAACCTAGAGGTAGACACTATCCCTAAAATCAAATTATTGGAGAAATTAACATATATTAAGCTCTCGTTGCCTTTAAGATTCAGGAATCACTCCATATAACTTATTGTCTAATACATCCAAATAAACCATATTTTCAAGCCTTCCCAGAGCCGAGGGGAACAGACCCTCAAGGTGATTGAAGCCTAAATTCAATGTTATTTTCATATTACTCATCCCGCCAATCTCACCAGGAATACTCCCACTCAAATAATTACTCCCCAATTGCACCTCAAGCAATATCTTACAATTTCCAATTTTTGACGGAATTTTCATGAAGAAGCAAATATTGTATAATGGGATATGGTAAAGACCCTTGGGTATTGTTCCATTGAATTTGTTATAGCTAAGGTCAATTTTACTGATATTTTTACACTTAGAGAGCACCTTTCGAATGTCTCCACTCATACTATTATCATATAATATAAATTATTGCAGATTCAAGAGTGAACCAAGGGACTCAAGGTATGCTTCCAGTAAGCCCATTCAAGGCCAAATTAAGAAGAATGAGATTACTGAAAATGAATAAACTTTTTCCTAGTGGTCAAAATATCCACCAATTTGGAAGAGAAAACTGCAGAGGCCAAAACATATTACTTGTTATGAATCAACTTTTTCCCTCTTAAATAATCCACGAAATAACTTATCAGGAAAGGACCCATTTATGATGCAAATGTATTCATGCCTACTAAAATTTCATTCTTTAGTGCCTCCTTCCAGAAGTACATGAAAATTTCTTTGGTTAACGAAGGTTGCTCGTTTATATTCTCAATATTCAATTTCTCCCAATTGTCCTTGGGCACATTATATAAACTCAACTTGATCTTTCAGACATGTTGAATTCGAACAAGAATTCTGGTGGAGAATTCGATGGTGCTGGTGAAAATCGAAGAAGTGATCAAGAATATTTTCACCCACAACAACAAGGGGATCCACTTTCAGATAATATCTAACCCAAATTTTTTGCCAAGGGGACTGCCATTGAAGGTATGGATAAGCTCAATATGGTTTTTATCAGTGGGTGCGAGATCATTGAGGGTCAAATTTTTGTCGCAACGCTGAAGGCAATTTATTCCCACTTGGTATCGGAGTTTCGAATCATCAACATGAATCTTTGGTTCGTCGAGCTCTCGAAGTTGGACATGAATGCTTTCTTGGTTTAGATAATTTTGAATGCCATGTTTTCCCACTGCGAGGCCACGGGGGCCGATATGGCTGCAGTTGTGTATGTCATCAAGAAATATTCTCAGATCAGACCCTGGTTTCTGAACGCCAATTTTGGATCCAGCGAGTCGTGCGTTCAGAAATATATCTTGAATTTGGTGTACATGTGTGAATGCAATGGGATATCAAACTTTTTTGATTAATGGAATCAATTTGTTCATATTAATGATTACCAGAAGAGTAACTTTGTGAATAGGGTCTTGTTGTAAATGTTTGAGACCGTGTCGGGAAATAACATTGTGGTCCTAGGATTTGCATTCAAGAAAGATACTATGGATACTAGAGAAAGTGTTGCCATCGATGTCTACCATGGGTTGTCGGGGGAAGGGTACAACTGAGCATCTACAAAACAACCAGAAACCTCACATGTTTGTATCAGATACACTGGAAATGTATCAGTTTATAATTGGATGGAGGGCAACAAAAATGTAATCCTCCTATTGGCTGGGGTGAACAATGTCTTCCCAGCCCAATCCCGCAAAGGAAACGCCTATTGATGTAATTATATATTTTAAGTTACAAATATCATATTACAAAACTTACCATAATGTGCATATAATATCATATTTAACAATTTACCAACTATTACATAGCATTGTATTCTACAACACATGCTACATCATAATTATTTAAAGTTAATGTCTTCAACATTATCATTTCAATGAATTCTTGAAAATCATCTATGCCATTCATTAAATTGGAAAATATTGCATTGTTATAATCTATGGCATTCATTACAATGCTTGTATTGTTATTTATTTTTCATGTATTATGGTGATGTATTAAATTACAATGTTTTATTAAGTTTTGGGGAGGAGGGGATGAAAATTGGAAGACATATATAGAGATATGAAGGAACAACTTCAAATTTTAGGAAAATTCAAAAGTCACAAAGACATTAAGGTGTATATATTTTTACATTAGAAACATGATTTAGATACAAATTCAAATTCAATAATAAATTACATTCATTCATACATAAAAAATGATTCAATGAAATAGAAATAGTATACTTTGATTTCAATTCATGATTCATTATTATAGAATCTTATTATTACTAAGAGTATATATTAAAATCTAAGAACAAGAATAATAAATTTAAATTACTCAAATTCAAAAAATAGTAAAAAGTGACAAGTCAAAGACTTGGTCTAAGTTCATCAGTATCTAGAGTCAAGTCTCAAAAGTTAAAACTAAAAATTAGCAATGGAAAATGAACCAATGATATCAAAACTAGACTAGTGATCGAATTGATCAACCCCAAACTAGGAATTGGAAAGAAAACCTTAACCAAAAAGGCAGTCGACCAATAATACATAAATATTAAAATTTTGGAAAAAAAACACATACATACTCATGTGCATCAATATGAATCCAAACCATTATACACAAATATGAAAATTTTATCGTACACATAACAAGAGTGCATATAACCAAAATATTTTGATCCATCTAACCTTAATCAACATTTTGGGAACAACCCGCTGCCTAACCATGAGCTTTGATGCACTAATAATTTCTACAATTGGCCACCCCAATCCCTCAATCAACTACCTTTTCCATTGAATCCTTCCTAACCTAAAATTTGTAGAAAATATATGTAGATTCAAACTACTAATTGTAATATTCTAAAAGAATATACTTGAATCTACTCTACCAATTACAGAACCCAATTACGATCGCAAATCACAAAGCATACAAGAGAAAAAAAAAAAATCACACATTACACAATGATTTCCTAGGGGAATCCATAGCTAAAAACCTCAATGTTTATATATTGCATTAGTCAGAAAATATGAGAATATTACAATGCTTTTCTCAAAATAGATAAACCACTACATTATCTCTATCCATTTCATTGCTTCCTAGACAAGCATAGGCCGATACTTGAACAATTTTTTTCCTTTCAGGATCCCTACTTCCTTGTGATGTTTCCTTAGGTTATTATCCCCTATTAATTATGGAAATTCCCATCCACAAGTACGAAATTCATCTAAGGCATTCATTTGACTTCATGCACCACCTATTATGATTATAAAACTGAGATTATACTTCCCTTGAAGTCCAATCTCAAATAGGTCTTTCTCTGATATGGCATGCATGAGTTATTTAGGGCCAATTTATCAGTTTTCCCGGTGGATCACTACATGTGGTTCAAGTTCAAGTTCCAAACCTTGAACTCTCACTAGTTCCTCCAACAGTTGGAACTAGTTAAACTGACTTTAGCTCAGATAAACTAAGTTAATTAATTACAACTCAAAATAAACTCAATCAGGGCTTCTATTTTGTAGGATCCACTCTACATGACTTAAGTTAGACCCTCAAATCGAATTAACTGAACCAAATAATTCAAAGTAACTTAGTTAAGTCATACAATTTGTCATGTGATGTGGAATTGCAATTTTATTCTAATCTAATTCAAAGGAAAATTAAATTAGAATATTTCTTGGTGCCATTTTCAACACTCCCTCTCAGCAAGAAAGGGATTATCTGATACCCCGATCCTACCTATATGGAACTCGAACTTGCCTCTTGATAGTGTCTTTATCAAGATGTTTGCATCCTATTCCTCTATAGGAATGTACTTTAGCATCGTGATCCACCTCTGCACACAATCTCTGAGATGGTGGTATGAGATGTCGATATGCTTGGACCTATCATGAAAAAATGGATTAACTGAGAGTTTAATGCAGCTATGGTTTTCACAGTAAATAATCGTAGGATACATCTATTCACCAAACAACCCAACAAAGATCTTCCTCATCCATATAGCCTCACACGCTGCTTGACTAGTAGCCATGTACTCTGCTTCAGTTAAACTGAGTGCAATTGATCTTTGCTTCTTGTTGTACTAAGAAACCATTGCTGACCCAATAGTAAAGATTATGCCTGATGTGCTCTTCCTATTGGATGAAATCCATGCCCAATATGCATATGTGAAGCCTTGCAGCTTCACTCCCTCTATTTTCTTCTACCAAAGACCAAACACAGTGGTGCCTTTGAGATATCTCAACACATGTTAGGTTTCCTTCCAATAGAGCTTGATTGGATTAACCATTTCTTAACTAAGTTAGTTAACTGCCTAACACATGTATGGTCGTGTGTTCACCAAGTGCATAAGTGAACCCACAAATCACCTATATATGGTAGCTTCTACCACTTCGCTTGAAGTAGCATCTTCCTTCCTCCAATTCCCTGTTAGAGGAGTCTCCATGGGTTTTTTGCTATCCATGTGAAACTTCTTCAGTATCTCGTTGGCATACTTTCCCTGAGAGAGAAATAGTTCCCCGCCTCTTTTCCAAATTTCCAAACCAAGTAAATAATGCAAGATCCCCATGTCTTTCATCTCAAATTATCTTTCCAAATCTTCTTTGCAAAATTTTATCAGCTTCTCGTCACCTGTTATAAATAAATCATCAACATATAATACTATAATCAATAATTTACCTTCAACCACAATATGGTAAATGTTTGCATCTGCTTCACTTTTGGTAAATCCCAGCCCTCTGAAATAGTTGTCGATCCTAGTGTGCCAATCATGGGGTGCTTGTTTCAGTCCATACAATGCTCGCTTGAGTCTGCACACATGAAAATCTTTGTCAAAGGTCCCAATCCTTCTACCTGCTCTGTATACACCACTTCCTCAATCACTCTATTGAGGAAAGTTGTCTTCACATCCATTTGATGTATCTTCCATCCCATCTGTGTTGAAAGTGATAGAATAGATTTGATTGAAGAGTACTTTGATACTGGAGAAAATGTCTTCTTGTAATCTGCTCCCTCCACCTGAGAGAACCCGTTGGCCATAAATTTGGCCTTGTGTTTCTCGACACTCTCATATGCTGCTTGCTTCACCTTGTAGATCCACTTGGATCCTACAAATGAATTTTCCTTTGGTCTTGGGACAACTTCCCATGCATTTTTCTTGATAATGGAGTCATACTCCTCTACCATGGCATCAACCCATACTAGTTGCTACACTGCTTCCTCGAATGATGATGGCCAATCTCTACACTCTTTCTCATAAGATTCATGTAGTCAACGTACCGATCTGGGGACCTTCTTTTTCTGCGTTGTGATGTGGGTGCTCCCACATTCTTTCTAGCATCATGCATCAACACATCGACCTCTCTGGTGTGCTTCCTTCCATCTCTGGATGTCTCTGCGTGAGTGGTGTTGAAGTTTGCAACAAGAAACAGTGAAATTGGCATCTAGAAACAACATCCATGATTCTAGTGAAAATTAAGCACCTACACTAGGGTGGGGCCCACATAGGTTATTTTTAGGTGAATTTCTATTTATAGATGTATATGCATGTATTTTTATAGATGCATATCTATTTTTATTATCCCTTAATATTAGATGGACAATAAACAATAATTTATTCTCAATGAGCACTTGGAAATAGTTAACTGAAGTGGAAAATCAGTTAGCTAACTTAATTTCAAGTTAAGAGGTTGGTTGGTGGGACATACAGGTTGACTTTAGTTGTAACAGAGTTGGAAGTGCAATGGTGCATGAGTTTTGCAAGTTGTAAGTCAGTTTAACTCAGTTAAGTGAGTTAAAGTCAGTTGTGCTAGTTGTAACTATAGATACACTAGTGAGAGATCAAGTGAATTAAATATTAATTAATTCACATGTAGCGATCTCACATGCAACTGATGTTTTTACTATTATTAATTGCATGCATGTCAATTCCAGTGGAGATCCAGTTGAGATGTAGGTGAAAGGGAAGTGTAACTATCAGTTGTGATATTATCAGGCTACCCAGGTGTAGTTATAACACCATAGGATGTCCATGATACTCAACGCAGTTGAGGAAGGCTGAAATTATTTGTGATTAAGGATTGCATTCATCAGGAGCTGCGTGAGCAAGGCAGGTTGTCTAGAGGTAGTAAATTGGCTAAGGAACTTGTCAATTTGTGTATGACAGTGTGAGACAATTAGTTGATGTACTGAGATCTCGTGATTAGAGTTTTGTATGTAATTGTTTCATGATTCCTTGTGGAATATAAAATATATGATAGAGGGGTTTTGAGCAGTAAGATTTCCCCGGGAATATCTGGTGTTGTGGTTTTGATCTATTCTTCTTTGCTTCATGTGATTGGAAATTGTGTTGTTTTTAATTCCGCAAATATTTGTAGAAGCGATTCAGTATTTAACTTTAGTACATTGTTAGATCCGGTGAGTCCAAGATATACATGCTTGTTGTACAATTTCTAGGTGGTATCAGAGCTGTGTTATAATTTATACATGGTATCAGAGCTATGTTATAAATTTTCTACATGGTATCAGAGCTATGTTATAAATTTTCTACATGGTATCAGAGCAGGAATTATTTGGGTGTGCAAGTTTGCTGAGGATATTTGAAAATTTTTATGCAAAATTTTCAGAAAAAAATAGAATATTTGGATTCCTTGTGAAAAAATACCCAAATTGGAAAAAAAAAATATGTCGAATCGAAGCTCGGATGAGGGAGATATCATCAATTTAAAATCAGCTCTTTTGTTAGAAAATTTTGCGACAGTGGGACAATTACAATGTGCGCGAGCCAAGAACCTACATGCACTGAGGTACAAGATGCATGCAAAGCTTTGAGGTGCAAATCAAAGGTTAGTGACTTGGTGGTTGAGAGGGAGCCTCTCAACATGCAGTCTGAGAAGAAATCTCAGAAGGTTGTGGAGCAGCCACAACTGGAGATGCAGAAGAATCTCTATAGATTTGATGTAGATGTGATTTCTACAGAGCTTCTTACCATTGGGAAGTGTGAGAAAGCCATGAAATTTACCCTTGATAGGGCGCTGGATTTTCATGCAGGTAAGAGTGAACCTCAAGATGTGGAGCAGTCACATGCGGAGGATCATGGAGTGGGAGCAACCACTCATGCAGAGAAATTTTGAGCCAGATGGGCAGAGGGAGTGCATGCACCTATACCACCAGGTGAGAGGTGGGAAGACATGCATGAATAATCCCAAGAAGAAATTTTGGGCAGGGTTCATTGAGATGGTGTGGATCTCATGAATCGAACCTGCCTACGAGGAGCCTGCAGAGCGAGAGTAGCAGGATCAGTTGGATTGATGTAGTCAGATGTCGTGAGGACAAGAAATCAAAGTGACAGTGTCGGATACTGGGGCGTAGATCATAGTTGAGAGCAAGTGCAGAGTGCATGGATGCAGGTGTCAGCAGCGCAGTGGTTCCTGAAGACATGTGCAGTAGCTAAGTAGAAGACAGAAGACTTTGATGACAGATGCATTATATTGATTCAGTTTTTTGGAGGCTATTCAGTTTCAGAAGTGTTGCATGTGCGATAAAAACTAGCGAAGTGTTGCATGCAAGAGTTGCATGTGCGAGAAACACTAGAGAAGTGTTGTATGCAAGGGTTGCATGTCACGTGCAAAGACATTCCTTTTTCGTTGAGAGGGAGTGTTGAAGTTTGCAACAAGAAACAGTGAAATTGGCATCCAGAAACAACATCCATGATTCTAGTGAAAATTAAGCACCTACACTAGGGTGGGGCCCACACATGTTATTTTTAGGTGAATTTCTATTTATAGATGTATATGCATGTATGTTTATAGATACATGTCTATTTTTACTATCCCTTAATATTAGATGGACAATAACCAATAATCTATTCTCAATAAGCACTTATAAATAGTTAACTGAAGTGGAAAATCAGTTAGCTAAGTGAATTTCAAGTTAAGAGGTTGTTTGGTGGGACATATAGGTTGGCTTTAGTTGTAACAAAGTTGGAAGTTCAATGGTGCATGAATTGTGCAAGTTGTAAATTAGTTTAACTCAGTTAATTGAGTTAAAGTCAGTTGTGCTAGTTGTAACTGCAGATACATTAGTGAGAGATCAAGTGAATTAAATATTAATTAATTCACATATAGTGATATCACATGCAACTGATGTTTTTACTATTATTAACTGCATGCATGACAGTTCCAGTGGAGACCCAATTGAGATGTAGGTGAAATGGAAGTGTAACTATCAGTTGTGATATTAGCAGGCTACCCAGGTGTAGTTATAACACCACAGGATGCCCATGATACTCAGCACAGTTGAGGAAGGCTGAAATTATTTGTGATTAAGGATTGCATTCATCAAGAACTACGTGAGCAAGGCAGGTTGTCTGGAGGCAGTAAATTGGCTAAGGAACTTGCCAATTTTTCTATGACAGTGTGAGACAATTAGTTGATGTACTGATATCTCTTGTGATTAGAGTTTTGTATGTAATTATTTCGTGATTCCTTGTGGAATATACAATATATGATAGAGGGGTTTTGAGCAGTAAGCTTTCCCCGGGAATATCTGGTGTTGTGGTTTTGATCTATTCTTCTTTGCTTCATGTGATTGGCAATTGATTTGTTTTTAATTCCGCAAATATTTGTAGAAGTGATTCAGTATTTAACTTTAGTACATTGTTAGATCGGGTGAATCCAAGATATACATGCTTGTTGTATAATTTCTACAAGTGGTTGCTTCCACTCTCTACTCCTCTACTTGTGGTTTCTCCACATCTTGAGGTTCTTCTTTTGGAGCTAAAATCTCCTCATCTGCATGCAACTAAATCTCCTCATCTGCAATTCGCATGGCCTTCCCTTCCTCGAATTGCTAATATCTACAAACCACTATCATCCTGTGTGATGGAAGGTACACTCGATAGTTTTGAGTTGTATCAGTGTACCCAAAAAATATTCCCAACTCAGTTTTTGGTTCTATATTTTTGTGTGCATCCTTGGAAACATGATAGTAAATTGATGAACCAAATATTCTAAAGTGTGCCACGTCTATTTTCTTAGTAGAAAAGGCTTCCTCTGGTGTACTCATCGTGAGGATCTGATGAGGACTCATGTTCTACACATACACAACTGTGTTGCATACTTCTAACCACAAGTGCAACGATATGACTTGATCATGTAACATCGCATGTGCATCTCCCATAATTATTTTGTTCTTCCTTTTTGCAACCCCCTTCTATTGTGGGTTATGAGGTGCTATCAATTCCCGTAAAATGCCTTCTGAAGCACAAAATTTCTTGAATTCATTCGACACATATTCTCCACCATTTTCGCTCCTAAGAGCCTTCACTTTAATGCATGTGTCTTTCTCAACAAGTTCTTTGAACTCAAAAAAACTTGAGAACCTCTAGTCTTTCTTCTGCATGAATAATATCCAACACTTGCGTGAAAAATCATCTACAAAAATCGCATAATACATGTGCTTGGCCATGGAGGCTTTCAAGAACGGTCCACACACATATGAGTGAAGTCTTTCAAGGATCACTTGTGCTCGACTGTCCTTATCATGAAAGGTGGCTTTCGTGTAGTTCCCCAATGTACACCCTTTGCATGTATCACGCTACTCAAGTGCACCCTTGGGAAGTGTTGTAGAAATATGTTGCATGGTATTCAAATCTTTGTGGTGCATATTGATTAATATTGTATGTTGTAACTCAACAATGTATTGGCTTTGCACTTTTTCTACTTTCGTGCTCAAAGCAGCACGATCTTCTACATCCAATTTGTATAGGTTGTTTACCCGAACCCTGATCTTCTTCACTTGTCTCATGGCTATGTGACGAAGGAATGCCTTTCCTTTTCTAAAAATCACATCATATCCACGGTCTTCTAACATAGCAACTAAAACTAAATTCTTCTTCAAACCCGAAACATACATGACATCTCATTAGAGGAAATTTCAGCCTAAAAGTGGCCTCTTAATGAAAAATAATAAAATAATAGTTATAAATTTTGGAGTGAAAGGAAGAAAACTAATTTTTCTAATTATATTTTTTTCTTATCTCCTTATAGGTTTAGTCAAATTTCAAGTGTAGACACTCATTAGAAGCACAATTAAATTCTACATCCAATGATCACCCATTATGCATACTTTTAAGGAGACGCGCAATGATAAAAAATGAAGATACATTAAAAAAGTGTTTTCAACACGCTTTTTTAATATATATTCAATTTTTATCAACATGTGTCTTCTCAAAATTATTCATAATGGGTACTTGTTTTATGTAGAATTTAATTTTTCATCCAACGAGTGTCTACACCTTAAATTTGAGTTAACCTATAAGGAGACAAGCCAAAAATACAATTAAAAAAAGTAGTTTTTCTTCTTTTCCCTCCAAAATATTTACATGTACCTCTTTTTAGATTTAAATGATTTTGATTAGTTTACATATTATGACATGGAAATTACATGAAAATTTCATGGGAAATTTTAGGCTAAAATTTCCTCTAATGTTCAATGTGAGAAGAGAACCAGACTCCCTCTGAAAAGTAATAGTATCGATATCAGTCGTGTTATACCTTCCATCGTCTCCCATCTCGATGTGCATTTTGAAGTCCTTCTCCTCCAGGTCGTTGAAGAACTCTTTGTTGTTGGTCATATGGAATGAAGCTCCATTATCCAAGTACCACACACTACCCATGACCGATGGCACCATGCATGCGATGAGGGTGAAATCCAACTTGAATTTTGAAGAAATTGCTTCACATGTCGCTCCTCCTGAGGGCTTCTTTCCAACCTTCTTGTGTGGACACTTTGTGGCATAATGTCTCGTGACTATGAAAACATTTAATCTTCGATGATTCCTTCTTTCCTACCTGACCAGAATTTGATTTGGAATGGGATGAATTCCCTTTCCATTTCTTTGCCTTTCCATCCAAGGCAAAATTATCCTCATCATCATGATTTGATGAGGATCCATCTCTAGTGTATCGTTGAATCTCTTCTTGCACCAAGTCGGACCACAAATGCTACCATTATGGTAGCTTCTTCCTCCCATTTACCAAATCCTGGTAGTTGTGCCAACTCTTGGGAAGGCCTAGAAGTACTAGGATCACCATACCATCTTTGGAAACTTTAAAACCAACACTTCCAAGCTCATCTCGACATTGGATAAACTTGGTCAAGTACTTTGGTATCGTGTCGCCCTTCTCCATATTGATTTTCCTGAGCTTTTCCTTTAGTGCCAACATCCTATGTTCATTGTTGTTCTAAAATGAATTTGTTAAGACCTTCCACATTACATATGGAGTTTAATTTCCATGAAGATTTGAGATGAAATGATGTCGAACTCTTTCCAGTATAATCCTTCTAGCCTTTTCTATGAATTTCTTCCACTCTGCTAGGTCTTGTGCATCATATGGAGATGTTTTAGGGATGTCCTTGTCAATTAACTCATTCAATTCATTGTCCTCCAAGACTTCCTCCATCCGGTCTCTCTAGGAAATGTAATTTGAGTTACCCTCAAGGGCATACTCGAGCCTCAGACCATAGAATTCCATCCTGATCTTGTTGCTAGCTTTGGAGAAGAAATCTGCAAAAAATGTTCCTCTTGCTAGTAAAAAATTGTATTCTTCTCTTCTACAGTGATTTCAGCTCTGATACCATGTATAAAATCCACATAGATTCAAACTACTAATTGTAATGTGCTAAAACAATAGACTTGAATCTACTCTACCAATTACAATCAAGAAATCACAGAGCATACAAGAGAAATAATTCCAATCACACATTACACAATGATTTCCTTGAGAAATCCACAGCTAAAAACCCTTCTATCTGTATATTTCATTAGTCAGAAAATATGAGAAGATTACAATGCTTTTCTCAAATGAGAGAAACCTATGCATTGTCTCTATTTGTCTCATTGCTTCCTAGACAAGCCTAGGCCAATACTTAACCAATTTTCTGTCTGTCAGGATCCATATTTCCCTGTGATGTTTCCTTAGGTAATTATCCCCTATTAATTACGGAAATTCCCATCCACAAATACGCAATTCATTTATGGCCTTCCTCTGACTTCATGCACCACTTGTACAATTTGGATGATTATACAACTGATAGTACATTGCCCTTGAACTCAATTCTCAACTGGGTCTTTCTCTGATCTGACATGCATGAGTTATTTAGGGTTGATTTATCAGTTATCTGATTGATCGCTACATGTTATTCAAGTTCAATTTCCACACTTTGACCTCTCACTAGTTCCTCCAATAGTTGTAACTAGTTAAACTGACTTTAACTCATATAAACTGAGTTAATTAGTTACAACTCAAAAAGAAATTCAACCAAGGTTCCTATTTTGTAGGATCCACTCTACATGACTCAAGTTAGACCCTAAAGTCAAATTAACTTAACCAACTAATTCAAACTAACTTAGTTAACTTGTACAATTTTTCATGTGACGTGGAATTACAATTTTATTCTAATTTAATTAAGGGAAAATCAAATTAGAATTTTTCTTGGTGTCGTTTTCAACAAAATTATCCTAGGAAAAGAATGTCTGACATCCTCCTTCTCATCCATTAAATAGAACAATTTGTTTTGAAAATGGAAAGAAAATATACATGCACATAATCCATATATCATCATGCAAATTTCTATTTTTTGTCTTAATTGTTTATTAACTTAAAAAAAATTTCCATAATTGACTATTGATTATTTTATTCTTTCTTTTATTAACTTTACTTGGGTGGAGTCAATTGGCATCTTGTTTTTTAAGGGTGTGTAATAGGATTATTTATGAAATTCAAAGACCAATTTCCTTAATTTGTTTCGCTCTACTTCTAGAACATCTAGTTTTTTCTTTTGTTAGACTAAAAGATTCGTGGTTGATGCATTATGAGTTGCACAAAAATGTTCATTCTTGTGAACTTTTGAGGTTACCAATACTATGGAGGTTATATTACATTGAATAGACTCCTCATGCCTTCAAATAGTTCTCCTAATTTCCATAACATCCTTGTGATTCATGATTTCTAAACTCAAATCAAAGATAAGTGAGTCTGACAAAGTCAAATTGAATCCAAGCTTAACCCCCACACTCAAGGGAGGCTCTTTATTGCATAGACCTAAAACTATAACAATAATCTATAAGAAGTTTTAACTTGAATTAAAGGTATCAACACACTCAAACCCAAATGTCACCAAAAATACATATCCCAAACATTTAAAAATCAAAGTACATAAAGACAATGTCTAATTATTAATGTTATACAAAAATACAAAGGAGTGAATGCTACAAAAGTTCAAAAGAAGAGAGAGACCCTACATAAGAACCTCCTTTTAGTCCAAGTCTGATACCTAGAGGAAAATTCCAAATATTGAAATCCAAATGTATTTCAAACAACCAAGCATACACTATAACTTGTATATCAAAATTCCAAAGAGGCAATTTAAGACCAAATAAATCTATTACCTATTGGGATTGAATTTTATTAAGGCAGCTCCCAAAGTCACTATGAATTCCATTCAAGTTTCTTCCATTGTCCCACCTTGCCAAAGAGAAGCCATAAAAACAAGTTCAATAAACCGAATAATGTTTAATTCCCACATGTAGATGGGATGGGGGTTACATCCTTGCATATTACATCCCCACACTTGAAGACTAATATGATAGGTGTTGTATCATGTGTTAGATAATGGAGATGTGATATGTCTTGGCATAATAAATTGTTAGGATATTCTGACACATAGGAAATAGTTAAGTATAACTTCTATCTATGTTTTGAGTTCGGGAAAGTTATCATTAAGGGGGGATAGGCTCTAATTCCTCCTTCCTTCTCCTATTTGTGTCACCTTTGTAAATCCTTCAATCCTATCCCAAGTTGTTCTTAAGGGGGGATGTTAGGATATTCCAACACATAGGAAACAATTAAGTATAACTTGGTCCAACGTGGAGTTATGTAAAGTGTGTTTCTTTACTATGTACTTTTGTAACTTATAATCTGATGGTCATGATATGTAGTGATCCTATAGTTCATTCTCTCCTCAGTATTACCAACACTTGATCTGTGGCTTAACACCCGATTGGTCCATGATCTCTATTTAAAGAGCATGGAGGGCCATTTATCCAGTGACCGTTTATGAGAGAACCATATGTAAATTTTCTTTCTTTATATTAATAAATTGCCTAAAGTGGTCGAGTTGGCTCAGGTCGTGGATTGTTTCCCTCTTCGATGGTTTTAACCATGTCAAATAATGGTGTATTGATCTATGATCTGTTTGTGAGGAGTGACCTTTGGTGTTTTATCTAAGGAACTCACCATGTAAATTCCTACACAAACCTTAGATACTTAGGGGATATAACCATATATTCACCCCCAATTTCAAAATCCTTAGATTTAATGTGGTTTCTTCATTGGCTAAATTAAATCAACTTGAAAATTAGACACTCTCAAGACCTCATAAAATGATACATTTATTGAATCATTAACGTCTTTTTTAATTTAAGCAATGATCATAGAAATCTTATTGTCCATCAAAGTTGATTTCACAATTATAGATTTAATGATGGCATTGGAGTCTTCAATATCAATCAAAGTTTTTGTTTCAAATTTATTTGCAAGGAGGAGCCCTTAGTGAAGAGCATAAACTGTAACTTAGTTTTTTCTGGCTAGCATGGTCTAAAAAAATGAAATTTTATCCCTTTTTTTTCAAAATCCAACAACACAATTATTGGTGAGATCATAATGTTTTGTCGTGTAGATTTATTTTTAATGGAAAAATGGATTCAACTTGGAAAACCTATGGGGTACTTTTTTATGAACCATGCACCTTAAAAAATATAAAAAATCAATAATTACAATCCACTTCGAGAGGGAAACCTCCTCTTCCAATGAATACAATTTATAAAACAAGATTTGATGACCCTAAGATTATATCTCTTTACTATATAAATAGGAGACAAAAAGTACAATTATAAGGAAATGGTACAATGAAAGGTTCTAACCAACATAACAATATAACAATAGAACTGCAATAACCCAATATATAGGGATTAATAAGGGGTCCTGGAGTTAACATGGGGCTTATATAGAGCTTAGCATGCCTCTCCCATTCAAAAAAAGTGTTATCCTAAACATTTGACTAATCGTGGGTGTTTATGCATGAAAAACTCATTTTCCCATGTTTCCTCTTCCTTTGGAAATTTCTTCAATTCAATGAGCTATTTGGTAATTTCTCAATTTCTTAGTTGCCTAATCATTGTTTCCGATATTGTTTCTGGTTCTGGTATGAATTTCCCTTCTTCGTTACTCAGTAGTAAAATAGTTTGGACTAGGATCTTGTCATCGATTTCCCCCTTTATGTAAGAAACATGGAAGACTAGATGTATATGTGAAGATGAAGTCAACTCCAATTTGTAAGGCATACTTCCAATTCTCTATAATGCTTTATAGGGGAAATAATACCTTGGTTTAGTTTATTTCTTTTGTTTATTGAGGAACATCTATTTATATGGTTGTGATCTCATAAATACCTAATCTCACACTTCAAATTCCCTTATTGTGATGTTTATCTGCTTGTTGTACCATCCTATTTTGTTCTATAACCAAGTTGTCATTCAATAGTTTGAGAAAAAAATTTGGTGTCCTATGTGTTCCTCCACTACTTGAGCCTTTATATTCCCTATCAAGGGTGATGTGATGGATGGGGGATGATATCCATAAAGTGCAATAAATGGGGATATTTTGTATTCAGTGTGGAAGAATGAGTTGTACCGCCATTTTTCCAATGGAAACCACTTGAATCATTGTGTATGTTTATTAGATGAAAATAAATGTTGATATGCTTCTAAAAATTTATTCACAAAATCATTTTTCCCATTTGATTGAGGATGTTAATATAAGTTAGGGCCAATTGAGTGCACAAACAAGAAAACAATCTAGTCTAAAAATTTATAGTGAAAAATCGATCTCTGTCACTTACGATAATATTTGTTATTCCTTGTAGCTTTTGGATTGTCTAAATGAATGCTTATGCCACTTTACTTTCTTTAAAATGATGAGAAAGAGAGAGAAAAATGGTATATTTTTTCATTTTATGTACGACTACCATAATGACAATTATTTCCTTCACATTTGGGTAAACTTGCGGTAAAATCCATTGACACTTCTCCCAGCACTAGCTTGGTATAACTAAAGGTTATAGGAACCCTAAGTTCTTGATTGTCTCTCCCTTATTTTGTTGGCATACCATACATTCAACGACAAAAAATTTCACATTTTATTTAGGCTTACTAAAGGAAAATATTTCTTGATCCTATGGTATGTTTTCAAGAACATTAAATATCCCCCTATAGGAGAAGTGTGTAATTCCAACACCACCTTTTGTTTAATTTAATCATTCTTGCACAAGTATAAGTGATATTGATACCACAACAAATCATTCTTCCACATAAATTCTTCTACTGCATCAAGGTCTTGTTGTATTTGGTGAATGATCTTGCATAAATTCTCACCTTGCTTCCATTCTATCCTTGTTTCTTCCACCCCACTATATTGTGGAACAAAAATAACACATACTAAACCCTTTATGTGTTCCTTTTTCCTTGAGAGTGCATCTGTCAGAGTATTTTTCTTTCCTTTTGTTTATATAATTTCGAAGTCATAACCTAGCTTCTTTGTATACCATTTTTGTTTCTCTTTTAAATATAAATGTTGTTGCTAGAAGTATTTCAAACTATCATGATGTATTTTTACTTTGAAGTGTCTTCCTATTAGCTATTTATATCATTTCTTAACTGCATGGAGTATGGCTAACGTTTACTTTTCTTTCTTTTTTCCGAGGAATAAACTCGCGGAGAACCCGGACGCACTTCTCCAGAATATCTGGATGGTACGCGCGATAAACCGTCGGCACTGATTACGACGCCTGACCCCAAGGGACTCAAATTCAGAATCGAACCCGTGACCTCCCTGATTACGGAGAGGACCCACGTCTGGCTCAGACCAGTTGAGCTATCCCTTGGGGCTAACTAACGTTTACTTTTCATAGATGGATCTGAATAATTTCTTTCCATTAATTTAATTACTTCCAAAGCCAAAGGGTATTCCTTCTTGCATCAAAACCGCACTAATGTCATGGCCTAAGGCATCACACTCCATAATGAAGGTTTTAATGAAGTTAGGTGTGGCTAGTACACCACTTCTTCAGTTCAAGAAAATGCTCCCTTCTTCAATAATGTTTTTATAGGTGCTACTATTTGACCATAATTCTTGATAAATTTGTGGTAATATCATGTTAATCCTAAGATTTGAATCCTTCAAGTTTCTTTAAATTCATGAGATTTAGAAATTCTCTCATAGCTTTGATTTTGTTAGGGTCCACATTAACACCTTCATGGGAATCTACAATATGACCTAAATACTCCACTTCTTGAACCCCATAAACACAACTAGAAGGATTTAAATATAGTTGTTACTCTTCCTGTTAAAAAGTGTAACTAGGTTCGATCTTCATAATGACATGTATAATTGTGATTTTATGTAATTGATGTAAAGAATAAAAATAAAATTATTATTGCAATGCTTGTCTCATGGATTTCATGAGCAAGAAATTTTATTTTTATTGATTGCTCCCATTGTGAGCCTTTAGGATTTGTCATCAAGTCATAAAATTCAATTTGATTCAATGTCATGTATGAAGGACCCTTCTTTGGCATATTATATTTGCATATGAGTCAACGAAAATCTCAAATAACCCTCCAAGACCAAGCTTAAGCATCTATTTCAAGTCGGCCCTAAAATAAATAATGAATTTTCTCCAATAGTCATGTTGGATCACCGATTGCTAAAGTCGGCTTATTATGGAGGCTCCAACAACTATAAATAGGGCATCTCAGCCTCATTTCAGAGCAATAATTTAGGTCATCATCAAGTTTGTAATAGGAGGTGCGGAGTTCCTCGAGGAGGCCTATAATCAAGCGAAGGAAGGGAGAGTATAAATCGAGCTCTTTTCTTATATGTTTTGGGTTGATATTCTCCACACGTGAAAGGAAGCAAGAGGTCAGTTGCTGCAGAAGAAGCCAAGAGGAATTGCAGTCCTCCTAGGTAGCCAAATTTAGGAATAAGTCAAGCCAAAAGGTAGCCGAGTTGAATAAATAAATTCTCCTTCTAGAGCGAGGAAGATAAAGGTTCAAATTTGGTCAAGGTCATGTGCTAAGGTTTCTAAAATAGAGACAAGGAGTGCAGTGTTGAACCAAGGACTAAAAATCTGAAGTATAGTCGAAGTACAAAGAAGGCAAGTAGTTGGATCAAGTGTTGACTTGGGCACGAAAGAGAAGCAGTGAAAGGGAACTTTTATCTTGGTCTTGGAGTGGAAAATAGTTAAATGGACTTGGTCTTGGTATTCATAAGTTCAATTCTCTACAAGAAGAAGAATTTGTTCAGTTTTTCCTCTCAAGTGGGAGAGGTTTTGGCCCTAGCTAATCACCTATATTCTATGTCTCTTGTCTCTTTATGGTAAATGCATTTGTAGTTGTTTGATGAGGAAGAACACTAATAACTTAAGTAAAAGAATATATTAATCTAAGAGAGTAAAAATCATTCAAGAGCAGTTATCATAAGAGGAATCACCTAATACTTGATTCTCTAGATTTCTCAACACTTCCAATAGCGTTAAGACCTTGTCAACATGTTGTACGTACTCTTTCCAAGATTTGTTGTAGATTAGTATGTCATCAAAAAGTACTAACACGAATTTTCTAAGGGTTTGAGAATAGAATTAATTAAGCTTTGAAATGTTGAAGATGTGTTATTAATTCCAAATGACAGAACCAAAAACTCTTCATAACTTCAATGTGTTCTAAAGGTTGTTTTGGGGATGTCTTCTTGCCTCATTTTGATTTGATGATATCCAAAATGGAGATCCAACTTATTAAAGAAAATTTTTCCATGCAATATATCTAATAATTCATCAATGATAGGGATATGAAACTTATCTTTGATTGTCATTTTGTCGAGTTGCCTATAGTTTGGACACATATTCCATGAACCATCATTTTTAATCATTGCCACTAGTGAAGAGAAAGCACTATGACTAGGTTAAATGATGCCAACCTCTAACATTTCTTGAACCATACACTCAATATCACTCTTATATGTAGATAAAAACCTATAAGGCCTAATGTTAGGTGCTACACTTCTAGGTTGAAAATGAATAAGATGATCATGATCTTGAGCAAGTGGAAGACCCTTAGGTATCTCTTTAACTACTTTGGAATGATTATTGATAACTTCCTGGAGCTCCATTGGAGTAAATAATATAGATGTTTGAACATATAATGAACATAACTGTGCAATTACACCATGGTATCCCTTGTCGAAATTTTGTCATTTTATTAGATCTTATCACTTTAGAGAGTTTCCCTTGGATTCCTCCGAAGCTCAAATTCCTTTCCTTCTGAGGAAAATCTCATGAGAATATTTTGAAAATTAAGGGCCATTGTTCCCAATGACTATAACCATTTGACCCTTAATAAAACATCAACACCACCCATTTGGATTACAATCATGGGACTATCTAATAGATACTCCCTCGTATTCAACTTAATATTATGGCACTTCCTTCAAAAAATTATGGCACCCCCCTCTACAATCATTATTTGAAATTTTGGTGTCGTAAATACAAACGAGTTAAAAAAATTATCAATTTATAATTGATGAAGTTATGGGTATTGTTGTAACATACCTGGTTTTGATAGATTAGATGTTGTAGAAGAAAAATAAAAAAAATGTTACGCTAAATGTAGAAATAAGAAAAATAAAAAATGTTAGGCATACGAAACAGCAAATAAAAAGAAAAGAACTAAAAAAAATAAATGGAAGAAAACATATTCAAATGATTTTATTTGAAAAAATTAGTTAGCCATGTATATAGTGAACTAGTCTAAATGCCGCTATATTTTTTTAAAGGTTATATAAGTATTAACTATGTGTTTAATATGGTTAATCATAGTTGTAATAAATTTCAGTGATGTGACTTTTCATCCCATGTGATAAACCATATGCAACATTGAACGGAAGAGATGTGGCCCGCCCAGATCAACGACATCCACACCTACCTGCTCCCCCCTGTCCCTTCCCAACATTATCCTACCGAGGGGGGGATCTGGGTAGGTTGTTTTTTTTAAACCA
>JAXQQM020088517.1:0-33421 GCA_034641835.2 Pinus albicaulis
ATAAATAAAAAGGTGAGTAAAGGGGGATATAACTCACTTTGGGAATAAAGTCACTCCCTAGTAGCACAACGTTGTAACTTAAAGGGAGCCAAGGGGGGGCCAAGGACTACATAGAGAGGCCCACGTATGCACTAGGAGGGACTGCGCAGACTGAGAGGACCACGTGGCAAGAGGGTGGCTACGTTGAGGAGATGGGCCTTAGGGTTTTGAGAGAGGCCAACGTTATAAAAGAGGGAGGATCCTCCTCATTTGATCATTCGATTTTATGAATTTGAGCTAGTCACTTCGACTTCTTGAGCACGCTGGCTGTTTAGCCTGTCTGCAGCACTGTTTAGTGCATCGACTGTCTCCGATCGGAGATCTCACCCTTAGCCTTGGGGGACTTTGAGTGCCTGCTTGGGAAAGGTAGTTTCATCATCATTTTGTGGGAGGATTGATTTTTAGGTTTTCTTGCGGAGCTGGGCATTCAGAGATTGCGCAGTTTTGAGAGGGAGGACGCAGTCCATTCTAGGGGAGCTTCGGATTGAGTTTCTTGCAGGGGTTTTGAGCTCGGAGATTGAGCAGGGGACCAGCCCTTTCCTGTTGGAGGATTTTGGTGGAGTTTGAGGCTGCATTTTAGAGGTTTCTATTCAGCCTATGCACAGAGCCTTGGAGGTCAGCCTAATTCCCCAAGGGGGTGATTTATGGGGGCCAGCCATTTCAGATATGATTCTGGGTTTTGTTGTGATTGGTGAGTAGAGGTGGATTCTAGATTTTCAGCTCATTCCGGAGATGGGATCAGCCCCAAATCATCAGTTCATTTCAGCAGTAGCAGCTACACAGCAGTTTTCCAGCTGCTGGGCCGCAGTTCAAAGAGCAGCCATTTCTTGGACATTCTGAGAGTATTTATTCACTTGCCTTGAGCAAGTTTAGGTGCCATCACTCTGATCACCTATTGTACTTCATTATATTTCTTAGTATAATAAAATGTCTTAGCATTCTCTCTCTATATTTCTGGAGCATTTGTTATACATTCTATCTATGCTATTATATGTCTGCATTACTGTTATTTTTATATCTTCGGGCATTCTAGTTCTATACCACTTGGTGTGTTTTCCTCATACTCTTAGATAGAGTCTGGAAAGGGCCAGGTAGCCTCCAGATCTCACCTTCTTCTAAGAGGTGAAATATCTGGTAAATGCCCTCCCAGTCCATCTCTGGTTGGAGTTTGCTTGTGTTTGAGGGATATCCCTGAAAAGGGATATTACAGTGGTATCAGAGCATAGTTCTGGCTCAGCCTGTGGATCTAGTTGTCTATGACACCGGGGGAGAAGCCCTTCATTTGTTACAGAGGAAGGAAGTACAAAGATCTTGAGCATAGGTTGGAGAACACCTACGAAGAGGGAGACCGTGTTCGGGTGGTGGACATGGATCAGGAGGAGCCTGTGGTATATGCAGAGCAGAGAGAGCCGATGGTAGATGACAGTGAGGCCAAATAGTTTGGGGAAGCGATCCTCAAATCAGTATAGGATCTGGCGAGGAAAATCAAGGTGATGGGGCAGAGATTTAGCCCTGTGGAGGCTAGATAGCGTGAAACCCCAATGGGTTTCCAAATTGGTGAGGGATCGGGTACATCCCACCATTTACCGGAGCATATTGCCACTCAACGTGATGCTACCCAGAACCAGGCATCACATGCACCTACACGCTCTACCATGCCCACTTTTCTGGGAGCAAACACAGGGGCAGGAGCCCAGCAGGAGATAGAGCCTGGTCATATGGGCGATTATTTTGCAGAGTACCAAGCCTATGGGCAGGAGTTCAGGGATGCTCTCTCGTTCAGAGACTTTTTTCAGCTCCAACGAGATAGTAGACCCCGCGACCATCATAGAGGGCACCGGAATTATCATGATGGAGATACCCACCGCACAGCTAGCAGATTCCACTTGCCTACATTTGATGGTTCATCAAACAGTTCGGCAAAGTCTTGGGTGGAGAAGTTGGACATCTATTTCCAGCTTAACCAGATGTCGAAGATGGAGGCCATCAAGGTGGCAACATTACATTTGGATGGTGAGGCCCAGGACTAGTGGTTTCATGGGATGGTTACACTCAGACATTCTACAGTGACGACATATGCCGAGTTCACCAAGAGGTTGATAGAGAGATTTGACCGGAGGGATCCGGAATAGCACTTTGTTGAGCTGACGAGGCTCAAACAGATCGGGAGCCCAGAGACATACATTGCAGACTTCTTGCAGGTTTCAATGATGGTGCCAGATCTATCCGCGGCATGGATGATATACATGTTTGTTGAGGGGTTAGCAGAGCCACTTCGAGGTCTATTAAGATCTACTAGACCAGCCACACTCCAGGATTCTATTAACAGGACCCGGGATTTACAGGATGCCTTACCCAAGACCTGGACACCTTACCCCCAGAGACAGGCTTTCCAGCCCAAGGGGAAAGATGTGAGGATTCCGCCTCCAAAGGGGAATCCAGGATGGGCACAAATGGATGATGATGCTAGGAGGGAGCTGAAGAAAAAGCGGTTGTGCTTTACCTATCAGGAGCCGTGGGCACCGGGACATAGATGTGCTGCTGGCAAAGCACATTTTATTGAGGTCTTATCCGAGAACAGCAGGGAAGAGGATGAGGAGGATGACGTGGAGGTTTGAGACAGTCATGCAACGTAGGATACTTTTCCACCTCCACCACCACTAGTAGGTGGTTCGGCTTTTGCACCTACTGGAGGGGCCCTTGCAGCATTGCGAGGAGTTCCCAAGTATTTGACGTTACGCGTACAGGGGACAGTACGTGGCTAGTGAGTATCAGTTTTGGTTGACAGTGGGGCAACCCACAACTTCATTGATGCACAGATGGTTGAGCGGAGAGGCATTCAGACTAAGAAATTCGATGGATTTTCAATTTTGGTCCCAAGAGATCAGACCATGATGTGTGCTCGTTATGTTCCAGAGTTATCAGTGACGATGGGCACCTACACACTGACTGATCAATTTTTTGTGGTCAATATTCCAGACATCAACATGGTAATGGGCATTCAGTGGCTTATCACTCTAGGGAAGGTCACTACAAATTTGAAGGCCCTAGAGATGGAGTGGGATGATGAGAAGACAGGGAGGCATGAGAAGATACGGAGACAGCACACATATTCGCCTCAGACTGTTTCGGCTCATCAGATGGAGGCAGTCTTCCAGAAGGGAGACGTAGAGTGGGCAGTGGAGCTATGTGCATCAAAGGTAGGGACTATAGGGTAGATGGTGCACCTAGAGATACATTCCATCCTTGACAGGTATGCCACAATGTTTGGGTAGATTCTGCTGGGATAGCCACCGGACCAGGGGTTTGAGCACACCATTGAGCTTAAGCAGGGCATACAGGTAGTGATTACTACCACCTATAGGCATCCCAAGGCCTATCGGGATGAGATTGAGTGGGCCATCCAAGAGTTGCTGGCTCTTGGGCACATCCGGTCAAGCACGAGTCCTTTTGCTTCTTCCGTGGTGTTGGTGAAGAAGAAGGATGCACCTTGAGGATGTGTATTGACTACAGGGCCCTGAACAAGAAGACCCTGAAGAACAGGTACCATATACCCAGGATCGATGAGTAGATGGATGAATTGAGAGGAGCCCAGTTCTTCTCAAATATTGATTTGAGATCGGGGTACCATCAGATTCGCGTGAGGGAACAAGACATTCCCAAGACCGCCTTCAGGTTTCACTATGGGCACTTTGAGTTTTTGGTGATGCCCTTCGAGCTAACCAACACCCCAGCGACATTCTAGTATTGCATGAATCACATCTTCCGCGGTCACTTGAGGAAGTTTGTGTTGGTGTTCTTTGATGATATCCTCATTTACAACGGGACTTGGGAGGAGCATCTCCAGCACATTGAGGCAATATTGCACATTCTGGTGGAGCAACAGTTCTATGCGAAGCTCTCCAAGTGTGAGTTTGGGTAATTGGGACATATCATAGGGGTGGACGGAGTGAGATTCCATGAGGAGAAGATTAGGGCCATCAGAGATTGGCTGGAGCCGAGGAACGTGATAGAGCTTCGAGGATTCATTGGCATTTGTACTTATTAAAGGAAGTTCGTCAAGAGTTTCTCACAGCTTGCTGCACCCCTTACAGATTTTATGAATAAGGGGGCATTCAGTTGGTCTCATACAGTGCAGCAAGCCTTTGACAGGCTCAAGGAGGTGATGAGAAGCTACCCTGTGCTTGCATTACCGGATTTGACGCAGCCATTTGTTTTGGAGTGTAATGCGTTGGGAGAGGGGATCGGCGTAGTATTGATGCAGGGAGGTTACCCTATAGCCTTTGAGAGCTGGAAGCTCCTTCCACATGAGAGGTTGTATTCTATATACGACAAGGAGATGTTGGCCAGTATGCATGCATTGGCCAAATTTCGACATTATTTAGTGGGTAATAGGTTCAGGGTGAGGACTGATCACAACAGCCTCAGGTTCTTTTTGGAGCAGAAGTAGCTATAGGAGAGGCAGCAGAAGTGGATCAGTAAGATCCAGGCATATGAATTTGACATTGAGTATGTCAAGGGTAAGAAAAACGTGGTAGCAGATTCAGTTTCACATAGACCAGCCACATTTTCCCTTATGAGCTTGGATACAGACTGGAGGGCTCAAATTTTAGTAGAGTACTCCAAGGACAGAATTGCATGTGAGGTTCTGGATGGACAGGTGGCGGATGACAGGTACAGGGTGGTCAATGAGATCATCTACTACAGGGATCAGATCTTCTTGACTGAGGGATCTCAGCTTAAGAAGAAGATACTTCAGGCATCATATGACTCACCATTGGCCGACCATCAGGGGTTTACCAAAACCTACAGGGCCATTAGAGAGAAGTTCTCATGGAAGGGCCTCAAGGAGGATGTACTCCAGCACATCAGGGAGTGCAATGTTTTCCAGAGGAACAAGGGGGTGATGAGCCATCACGCAGGATTATTGCAACCTCTTCCCATTTCGGAGGGGAAATGGGAGATTATTTCAATGGAATTCATCATAGGGTTGCCCATGGTGCAGGGCAAGGATTGTATCTTTGTCATCGTTGATCGATTGACAAAGTATGCACATTTTTCGCCATATCCACGCACTACACAGCAGTGCAGGTGGCCGAGCTATTCTTCAGAGAGGTTTTCAGGCTACATGGTCTTCCTAAGTCCATCATCAATGATAGGGGCAATCGCTTCATGGGTGGATTTTGGCAGGAGCTTTTCCGGTTGGTGGGGACGGAGTTGACACCGAGTACCAGTTATCACCCACAGATAGATGGGTAGACGAAGGTAGTTCACAAGTGGCTGGAGGGCTACTTGCGTAACTATTTTAGTGGGCAACAACGAGCATGGTTGAAGTGGCTGCATCTGGGGGAGTACTGCTACAACACTACACATCACATGTCCATTGGTATGTCACCATTCTACGCTTTGTATAGGTATCATTCTTTGTCTTTTGCTGATGTGATGTTTGGTGCTAGAAAGGCTCCAAGAGCCAAGATTTGGATCCAAGAGAGTCAGGATATTCTCCGAGCTCTCAAGGATAATATGGCTATAGTGAAAAACCAGTAGAAGTTGTATGCTGATAGAGGTCGGGTGGAGAGACAGTTTGAGGTAGGGGACTTGTTCTACCTACGATTACAGCCATACCGACAGTCATCACTAAAGCAGAAGGGAGTTGAGAAGCTCAAGCACCGCTTTTACGGGCCATACAGGGTGATACGCAGGATTGGACAGGTTACATATGAGTTGGAGCTACCCCAAGGCAGCAAGATTCATAACTTTTTTCATGTATCATGCCCAAAGAAGGCACTGGGGCAGCAGGTGACAATGACAGATGAGCTACCACCCACGGATGATGAGGGGCATTTGATGTTGCAGCCAGAGGCTATTATCGATACCAGGGAGAGGCAACTACAGAGCAGGACGGTCAGAGAATTCTTGGTGAGGTGGAAGAATTCGCAGGATGAGGATGCCACTTGGGAGAGTGAGAAAATTTTGCAGCATCCATCACTTCAGTTGCTTGAGGACAACCAACATTTTGTCGGGGGAGATTTTAATATTCCTAATTAGAAATGGCTAATTGGAATATTTGATTTTGATCAATTTTGCCTTCTATAGTTTATTTATAAATAAAAAGGTGAGTAAAGGGGGATATAACTCACTTTGGGAATAAATTCACTCCCTAGTAGCACAACGTTGTAACTTAAAGGGAGCCAAGGGGGGGCCAAGGACTACGTAGAGAGGGGGCCCATGTATGCACTAGGAGGGACTACGCAAATGGAGAGGACCACGTGGCAAGAGGGAGGCTACGTTGAGGAGATGGGAATTAGGGTTTTGAGAGAGGCCAACGTTATAAAAGAGGGAGGAGCCTCCTCATTTGATCATTCGAGTTTATGCATTTGAGCTAGTCACTTCGACTTCTTGAGCACGCTGGTTTTTTAGCCTGTCTACAGCACTGTTTAGTGCATCGACTATCTCCGATTGGAGATCTCACCCTTAGCCCTGGGGGACTTCGAGTGCCTGCTCAAGAAAGGTAGTTTCATCATCATTTTGTGGGAGGATTTATGTTTGGGTTTTCTTGTGGAGCTGGGCATTCAGAGACTGCGCAATTTTTAGAGGGAGGACGCAGTCCATTCTAGGGGAGCTCCAGATTGAGTTTCTTGCAGGGGTTTTGAGATTGGATATTGAGCAGGGGACCAACCCTTTCCTGTTGTAAGATTTTGGTGGAGTTTGAGGCTACATTTCAGTGGTTTCTATTCAGCCTCTGCACAGAGGCTTGGAGGTCAGCGTAATTCCCCAAGGGGGTGATTTTCGAGGGTCAGCCATTTCAGATATGATTTATGGGTTTTTCTGTGATTGGTGAGTAGAGGTGGATTCCAGATTTTCAGCTCATTCTGGCAAGGGGATCAGCCCCAAATCATCAGTTCATTTCAGCGGTAGCAGCTACACGGCAGTTTTCCAGCAGCTGGGATGCAGTTCAGAGAGCAGCCATTTCTTGGACATTCTGAGAGTATTTCTTCACTTTCCTTGAGCATGTTTAGGTGCCATCACTCTGATCACCTATTATACTTCGTTATATTTCTCAGTATAATAAATGGCTTAGCATTCTCTCTCTATATTTCTGGAGCATTTGTTATACATTCTATCTATGCTATGTATGCTTGCATTACTGTTATTTTTCTATCTGTGAGCATTCTAGTTCTATACCACTTGTGTGTGTTTTCCCCATACTCTTAGACAGAGTCTGGAAAGGGCCAGGTAGCCTCCAGATCTCACCCTCTTCTCAGAGGTGAAATATCTGGTAAACGCCCTCCTAGTCCATCTCCGGTTGGAGTTTGCTTGAGTTTTAGAGATATCCCAGAAACGGGATATTACATACAACTGCCACATATTCTTACTTTGTCGTGGAATTTGTTGGAATTGATTGTTTGTGTGACATTTAGGAGATAGTTGTTGATCAAAGACTCGTGAGATAGCCTGAAGTCAACACTCCATTTTCTTTCTCTATCAAAGTCTGAGTCGGGATATCCAATCAAACTAAAGTTATCCACCTGTGAATATTTGAGTCCAAAGTCTTGCCCTTTCAAATACTTTAGACATCTTTTTGCAGCGGATCAATGTGTTTCACAAGGATTTTGCATAAATCTAAAAAGAATTCCAACGACAAATGAAATATGTGGTCTTTTAGTAGTGAGTTAGATTAGACTTCTGATGCAGCCATAAGGCTGCAAATACCCACATACACAGAATCTTAAACTATGTCTGCCCATTCCCAGGATTTATAACCTTCATTAAAATTATTTAAGTGGAAGTACTTAACTTACCCGCAATACATCATCATTAACCCAGGCTTTGTGGTACCCCGGTCTAATTCTAAATCCATTATGTTATAAACGTTGTAACCAAAAGAGGCTTTAATCTTCAATCCCTACTCTGTTCTATTATAAAACCTTTATTATAGAATTATTTCGTAAACCATTAGGAACACATATAAAACCTTTAAACTTATCCTTCCGTCTTTTGCACGTGACTCTGCACGCTTACCAAGATTCCACACATTTACCAAGGCTCTTCCCTGCACAATCTCGCATCGCAAACCTCCATCGCACTTTTCAGAACTTATCGCAAATTCGTTGATTTGTCCACTTCGCAAATCGGAAAATATATCATTTTGCAATTCACAAAACTTACCATTTCGCACTTCGACAAACTTACCTCATAGACACTTCGCAACATTAACTCCACCGTTAACTATTATGCCATATCGCAAGCGTTATGCGATATGCGCATTGCTGCTCCACCTGACACGTGGCTCCTCATCGCATCACAACTTAAATAATATAACTTGCGATGTCTTAATACTTAAATATAAAAGTCCCCGATTGCGATGTTCGATATAATCTCCCACCGACACGTGGCTTCTCTTCACAACCTTCGATCCATTAACTCTCTAGCATCTTTATTTGCGATATCCATTCTTGACCGTTTATCACTGACTTAAATCTCGTGATCTAATCTTGTCCATCCATCTGACTTGCATTTTTGTGCAATGATCTCCGCCATCCATCTCTCTGCTTCAATTCTGCACTTTGATCATGACCGTCTATTTTCCCCTTTACACTTCCTCCAAAACTCTTAAGTTTTTAAGGAAAATACGCCAGTTCTCTGCCTTCGGAAAATCTATACGATTCCTTCATAGTTGAACATGGTTTCATTCAACAGGCTCGCATACAGTCCTTTATTTGCATAAGTCAATGCTTTTACTTTCCTTTGAACAATATATTAGTTATATTATGATAGTGGTAGGTATAACTTTTACCTCACAATACATTCATTATTTTATGGCAAGTTCGGTATTTACTCAATACTTCAATAATTCACTCATTACCCTATACTGAGACTTTTCATAATTGATTAGTGCTAGTGCAGTACACGTGATACATGCATATGTAGCTATCATATGCATGTCTCATATCTGTGCTAATATTTCTACGTTCCCTATAACTCGAGTTGGGTCATTACATACACCACTCCTTCAGAAAATTTCGTCCCGAAGTTAAGTTTTATGTCATATATCATTAACTATTTAAGTGATTAATATAATCATATAAGGGTGGTGTACCATAATTGAATTTTCATTTCATTTGTTTTAGAATATTCTAACACATAGGAAATAGTTAAGTATCACTTGGTCTAGTGTAGAGTAAGAAAAAGTGCGTTTCTTTACTATGTATATTTGTAACTTATAATCCGACGGTCACAATTTGTAGTGATCCGATGGTTCACTATCACCTCGGTAATAACGACACTTGATCTGTGGCTTAACACCCGATTGGTCCATGATCTCTATTTAAAGAGCATGGAGGGTCATTTGTCCGGTAACCGTTTATTAGAGAAACATATGTAACTTTTCTTTTTATATTAATATATTGCTTCAAGTGGCCGCGTTGGCTCAGGCCATGGACTGTTTCCCTCTTCGAGGGTTTTAACCACGTGATATACTAGTGTATTGATTTGTGATCTGTTTATGAGCGGTGATCTTTGGTTTTTGATCTAAGGAACTTACCCTGTAAATTCCTACATGGTATCGGAGCTATTTTGAGGGTTGCATCCGTTGTTGATCCAAATACGAAGCCGGTTTGACTGCATGCGACTGCCATTTTCTAGATCTATTGTTTCGGAACTTTTTCGGGCCTAGAGAACTGCTCTGTTGTGTCCGGAGCAACTGTTACAGTGAGGAACCCCTTTTGTTTCATGCGAAAAGGTTTCCGGTTGCTCAAGTTATGTCATTTTAGATCTAGAGGTATAAAGTATTAGTTTTGTAGTTATATTTATTAATCATTTTGTTTATTTCGGTTCCCTATCTTTATTTCGACTTATATCTTTTTATTGCCGGATCTATACCCTCTTCTCTGTGTATGCTCTTTTGCCTGTGTCGTGTGCGATCTTGGAAAATCGTAACCGTAAGACAACTTTTTGCTACGTATGCTCTTTCCCCATGTCTTTCTCGCGATCTCGAAACCGTAAATAGTGAAAAAATAGATAGTTGATGGAAGGCTAAACTTTCAAAATCAACGTTCGTTAAAAGAAGAATTGCTTTCGTTTTTTTTTTTTTTTTTGCTTGGATTTTTGTGTTTTTTGTGTAGGAAAATGCATGCACACCGGAGACTCAAAAAAAAAAAAAAAAAAAAAACCTTCCTCCTTTCAAACAATTACAGAATCCTTTTACTAGCTCACTTGGTGAGTAGTTTATGAGAATAGAGGTCTTGGGTTCAAGTCTCTTTCTCAAGCTTCTTTTTCTAAAAAGTTTTTTGTTAAAGGGGCGGGATTTTTTTTTTAAAGTATAAATTCATCATCAAATTTCAACCGTTCCCGTAACTATTCGGCATCTACAACTCAGTTTTTTCAACAAGGCATAACTTCATCCAAAAGCTGTTTTTCGAGCCGTTTTTTTTAATCGGCCTAATTTTTCGAGACCTTTCCATTGGAACAATTAGTTTCAGCTCTTTTCAGCTTCTTTTTTTTTTAATGGAAAGTGCATGCCCGGTTATTCTTAATAGCACCAATTATTTCCAATGGCTACCTCACATGGTAGATTTACTTAGAAGTGAAGGGCTTTATAGAATAGCCACAGGACAAGAAACTAAACCTTCCGATGATGATAAAGCCGCTAAATGGGAAAATAAACAAGATCAAGTACGAGGGTTGATAGGAATGTTGTTAATTTTGGACAACTAGGTCCAAACTCCATGTTGTAATGCTTAGATAAAGATGCCAATATTTTTATTGGATTCCTCTTTCGGAGAGGTGTAAGATCGATCTAAAGATCATCTTGATCCGATGAGTAGAACCTTTATTTTGAATTTATTCAAAATATGTGCTGGTCAGCCTGAAATGAAATGTAGGCTTGAAGCCCCAGTAGTTGTGCCACATACCCTCATTGATGGATATAAATAGGTCAACGTTGGAGGTCATTTTCACTCATCTATCCTCACACATTCTCTCTCATCATCTCATTGGTTCAATGACCTTGGAGTCTCTTCTTCATCCACACGTGGGAAAATGCAGCAAAGAGAAATTTTTGTTTTCGACCTAGGGTTTCAGCGCAGAGTTGACCAGCATTGACTTTGGTCAACGCATGGTCAAACTGAATCCAACTTTGGTCAAAATTCCGATTTCTGCAGTCCGCATTTTTGAGGTTGACCATTGACTTTTGACTGGGTTGCGTTGACTTTTTGCTGCTGTTTGCATTGACCGTTGACTGTGACAGTGTTGACTTTCGTTGACTTTTGGGTTGACTGATCTGGCTGTTCGAGAGGGTTGTGTGACACTTCTGGTTGGCTGACCGTATTGAGACTTTGTTGGTTGAAGCATCCTGTTGACCACCGTAACGCACCAACACACTTATATATTTTTGTCTTGTCTTCTGTCAATCTACTGGCATGTTTTGTCAACATTTTACTTTCTTGTTTATATGATTGCTGGTTGATTTTGGGGATAAAAAGTAAAGTTGCATCAAGCATAGAACATCTACAAAAATTTACAAAATGTCCATTGCTCAAGATCTTTGATTTCATATCCTTGACATTGACACCCCTCATGAAGCCCTGGAAAAGCTAAATATTGTCTTTGGCATTCAAAATCAAATTGGAGCCCACTAGCTTGAAAATGAGTTGCTTACTTTGGACCCCAATAATTTCTCCTCTATTGAAGATTTTTTGTCCAAATTCAAGACCCTTAGACTTCTTTTAGAAGGTTGTAAGGTCAAAAAGGAAGATGGTAGCCTCATCTATTCCATTCTTGCTAAGCTTGGCTCTGCATACTCTATATTTGTTTCCACCTTCCATTCCACTAGAGAAGCCATCATTTCTTCAGGAACGGCCTACAAGAACCCCTCTTTTGATGCCCTTTGCGATTCTTTGATAAGGGAACAAGAAAAACTCTTACACCTTGGTCTTATCACTTCTGGAAACACTTCTAAGAAAGCCTTAGCCGCCCAACAGCAACCATATCAAAAGAATTCCAAGAAGCAGTATCCTAAAAATTATGGTCCTAAACCAAACAAGGGTCCTAAGCAATTTCAGCCGCAAACTGAAAAAGCAACTCACCAAACTAATAAGACAACTAAAAACAAAGAGAAGAAAATAGATAGACATTACAACTTTTGTAATCGTAATGGCCATATAGAGTCCAAATGTTTTAAGAAGATGGAAACCTTAGAAGCAGCAATGAAGAAGCACAACATCAATTTGGAGAACTCTTCACCTTCATCTTCAGGAATGGCACTTTCTACATGTGGTTGTCAAGCATTTGGTTATGCATTAAATGTATCTTCTTCTTCTCATTCTCATGAGTGGCTCATTGATTCTAGAGCCTCTTACCATATGGCCAAAAATAAAGCCATGTTTTCTTCTTTAAATGATTGTAACACCAAACATATTTATGTTAGTGATGATAGATCTCTTAGTGTTGTAGGATCCGGAACCATTCATCTAGATAATGGTCGCCTTAGTGATGTACTATGTGTTCCTACCTTGTCATGCAACCTTCTATCATGATCGTATAACTCATTCGTAAAGGGAAAATAGTTAATTCACCTCATGATGTTGTAATCAAGGACCTCAAAGATCCTAGACATATTTTAGCTAATGGCATTGTTGATGATTCCACAAGGTTGTATAATTTTGACAACTTTGGGTCGTCATGTCTTCCCTCCGTTTTTGTTGCTCATAATGATGAAGTGAGAAAAAATTTCCATAAGCAATTTGGTCACTTAAACTATCACTCTCTTCAAACTCGATGTAAAGAAAATATGGTGACAGGTCTTCCTATGGTATCTTGCTGAGATGGCATTTGCTCCGGATGTGTACTCGGAAAACATCATCGAGATAGTTTTCACAAACGTGTCTCTTGGCATGCTTCAGCCCCTTTGCAGCTTGTGCATTGTGATTTATGTGGGCCACTTCCTATTGTTTCTTTCTCTGGTTGCAAGTACTTCTTAACTTTCATTGATGATTTTTCTAGACGCACTTGGGTATACTTCTTAAAACTCAAGAGTGAAGTTTTTAACATGTTTTTGGCCTTTAAGGCCTTTGTTGAGAAACAATCTGGACACCAAATTCTTAAGTTGAGATCATACAATGGAGGATAATATGTTAACAACAAATTTATCAACTTCTGCACTGAGCATGACATTCAATTGCAACATACCATTCCATATACTCCACAAAAAAATGGTGTAGCTGAAAGGAAGAATCACACCTTAAAAGAAATGGATAATTGTATGCTTCAATCTAAAGGACTTAGTCTCAATTTTTGGGCAGAAGCAATTAACTGTGCAAATTACATAGTAAATCACACTCCTACTAAGGTTTTAAAGTATATAACTCAAAAGAAGTTTGAGCTCAATCAAACCAGATGGAAGTCACTTTCGTGTTTTTGGAAGTGATGCTTGGGCCCATATTCTAGATGTGAAACATAAAACCTTACAACCTAAGAGTGAAAAATGCATTTTTTTGGATATTCTGAAGATGTCAAAGGATATGGACTTCTTCAACCAAAATCCAAAAATATAATCATTAGAAGAGATGTAAAATTTGATGAAAATATATAGACCTGCAAGCCTAGTTCGGCGGGTGTACCACCTTTGGCCTACAAGCCTGATTCGGCATATGCGCCACCTCTCTCTATCTCTTCTATTTTTGATAACATTGCTTCTAGTTCAGATGATGACAGCAAGGATGACAATCCTCCTCCACCTCTTGAAGATATTCCTTCCACTCCACAGCTTCCAAGATGGGTCCGCTCTACTCGGGATGCAATAGGTTCTCTTGCAAGTGACCCTGCAGATCGAAGACATACACGTTCTTAGTTCGAAAGAGCCTCTTCCTTATTGGCTCAAGTTCCAGAAAATCCTGATCTAGACACCTTTGAAGAAGCTTCCAGTCATCCAGATTGGGATGAAGCTATGAATAAAGAATATCGTTCCTTATTGGCAAACGATACTTGGAATCTTGTTCCTCTTCCAAAAGGAAGAAAACTTGTCCGATGCAGATGGGTTTACAAAACAAAGTTTGGACCAGATGGAAAAGTGGATAGACATAAAGCTCGTCTTGTTGCTAAAGGATTTTCACAAGTTGAAGGCATTGACTATACCGAAACGTTCTCCTCGTTGCCAAAATGAATTCTATCTGCCTTGTTCTTTCCCTTGCTGCCTCCTTTAAATGGGAAGTCCATCAGATGGATGTTAAATCCACCTTCTTACATGGAGATTTTCATGAAGAAATCTACATGGAACAACCCCCTGGCTTTATCCAAAATGACTCTAGCCTTGTTTTTCACCTTAGGAAGTCTCTCTATGGTCTCAAACAAGCTCCTCGGGCTTGGTATGCCAAAATAGATAGATAATGGCTTTTCTAGGTGTCATTCTGACAACACTATCTACACCAAGAAAGTGAGTAAGTCCTTCACCATCCTTGTTCTTTACGTTGATGATCTTATCCTTACTGGTAGTGATCCCAACCATATAAAACATGTGAAGTCTAGCCTCAAAAATAAGTTTGAAATGACAGAGTTAGGACACTTGCATTATTTCCTTGGTCTTCTGTAGAAATTTCTATTTTCCCACCCCAGTTTTCAGTTTCACCTTATTTCTCCAAATAGTTAAATGCCCTTTCCCATAGCCTTACATTCAACAAAAGCTGGAAAATAAATATTTTCTGAAAACACAAATTCTGGAAAATTTTCACAGTGCTGGAAATTGCAGAAATAGAAATCAGCAGACTAAAACAGCCACACAAAACATTTTAACACAGTGATTTTTGGTCAACATGACCCCGTACAACTCTTGGGGAAAACCAGTTCGAACGCTGCTCTTTATTTTCTAAATATTGCTTTTACAGTGATGCAGAAATTTACACAGCAACAAAAAATTACAGCAACTTCAAAACAGAACTTATCTCGAAAATCGTGCCAAACTCCACCTTGGTTTCCGTGCCCACAAAACAGAAAAATTACAGCAGAAATTACAGCCTTCAAAACTGTACGAACAGCCTTGAAAACAGTGTCGAAATGGCTGTACAGCCTCTCTCGAAATCTGCAGTTTTCTCTCCTCGAGCTTTGTGCCCACTTACCTCGAACTTCGTGTTTTGCCCTGCTGTACGAATTTGCTGAAAGTTAGTGTTGCTGCCCTCCTTCTCACTGTTCAGAAAAATTCTCTTCAGCTTTCTCCTCCTCCTTCTCTCAATCTACTCGTGAAAGAATTAATGAATGAATGACATTTTCTCTCATTTTCCTCCTTTAATAGAACTCTAAATGACTTTTGGGTTATCCCCAAATCCAATGGCTGAAATAGCTTTAGATCTAGGGCTGAGATTAAATGCTCTTTTAAATCTCACTTTCTATTTTTTAATTCACCCCACTTTAATAAAGACCCACTTAGTCATTTATTTCCAAAGTCACTTTTCCTTTCTAGTTTTACATTAACTTTATTAAAGTCACTTTAAAATTAGACTTTAGTAACTTTTTCACTTAAAGCCACTTTTAAATTAGATTTTACTTTATAACTTTATAAAGCCACTTTAGGAGAAAAATTAAATTCTTTTGGATACTTTTCCCTAGGCCAAAGATCAAAGCCTTAGGGAACCACCTGTCCTCTGGTAACCAAATTTCAACACTCCCTCTTACCGAGGAAGGTGTTCCTCACCACACCCATCTTATCTCTGAAGTAGACATGCTTGCCCCGTGGTAAGGCTTTGGTAAGAATATCTGCAACCTGCTCATCAGTGGGAATATACTCAAGCTTCACAGCTCCCTTTTGAACATAGTCTCTGATGAAGTGATATTTGATGCCGATATGCTTTGACCTGTCATGAAATACTGGATTCTCCGTGAGTTTAATGCAACTCTGATTATCACAGTAAATCACTGAAGGTCTCAACGGCTGACCAAATAAGCCAAACAACATCTTGCGAAGCCCGATGGCCTCACAACTAGCTAGACTGGCTGCCATATACTCTGCTTCCGCTGAACTCAATGCTACTGACTGCTGCTTTCGGCTGAACCATGACACAACTGCCGAACCCAACCCAAAACACCACCCTGAAGTGCTCTTCCTATCAGAAGCACAACCTGCCCAATCAGAATCAGTGTAACCTGCCAATCTCACTCCATCCCCCTGCCTGTAGTCCAGACCATAATCCACTGTCCCCTGCAAGTATCGCAAAATGTGTTTTGCAGCCACCCAGTGAACCCTCCTAGGCTCACACATAAACTGACTCATCGTGTTGACTGCAAAACAAATATCTGGTCTAGTGTTGACCAAATACATCAAGGAACCAATCGGCTGTCTGTACAATGTGGGATCCACCAACTCGGAATCCGAAGCATGAAGCTTCTTCCAGTTGGTGATCATCGGTGTCGACATGGGTCTACAATCCTCCATGTGGAATCTGCCAAGGATGTCCACAATATACTTCCCCCGTCCCAGGAAGAAATGCCCCTCCTCCTGCCACACCTCCAAACCCAAAAAGTAATGCATCAAGCCGATGTCCTTCATCTCAAACTCCGACACAAGATCTCTCTTGCAGTGCTCTATGAGTCTCTCTGCACCCGTAATGACCAAGTCATCCACATACAACACCAGAATGAGAGGCTCCTCACCTATCACAATGAAGTATAAGTTCGGATCTACCTCACTCTTTGTGAAACCCATCTCCTACAAGTATGTATCTATCCTGGAGTACCAAGCTCTGGGAGCTTGCTTCAGGCCATAAAGGGCCTTCTTTAGTCTGCACACATGGGACTCCTTCCAATGCACCTCAAAGCCTTGTGGCTGCTCAATGTACACCTCCTCCTGTATGAAGCCATTGAGAAATGCGGTCTTCACATCCATCTGGTGGATCTTCCAACCCATCTCTGCTGCTATCGATATAATGGAGAGGATCGAAGTATATCGAGCCATGGGAGCGAAAGTCTCCTCATAATCAACTCCCTCTACCTGGGAGAACCCTCTAGCCACAAACCTCGCTTTGAATTTCTCAATGCTGCCATCTACAGCATGCTTTACCTTGTAAAGCCATCTGGAAGTAACCACGGATTTGCCCTCAGGCCTCGGCACCACCTCCCAAACATCATTCTTCATGATAGAAGAATACTCCTCCTACATGGCCTCTCTCCAGACCTGGTGGCTAACTTCCTCCTCATAGCTAGAAGGCTCAAAGTCAATGATGTTGGCAACCATTGCCATATAGCTACAGAACCTATCAGGTGGTCTGCTCTCTCTGACCAGCCTCTTTGGCCCAGCAACAGATGTGGCCTCTCTCAAGGTATCCTGAAGCCACTTGGGCTTCCTCTTCCCTAAGCACACTTCTCCCACTGGAGAATGAAACTCCTCCTCCTCATCAGGAGCCTGAACTCCTGACTGTCTTCCTGTTGTCCCCCCGCCTGAACCTGAACTTGAACCTGTAGACGTTGAAGCACCGTGTGAACTATCCATCAATGGACTCCCTAGTGAACTGCTCTGCGGACTGCTCTGCATGCTGCCCGAAGCACCACCCCTTTGACTCTGTGAGCCACTGCTCACTGACGGACCTGACACCGTAATCGATGTACCTCTGGATCCTCCTGATCCCTGCCCATTGGATCCCTATGCCTGACTCAGCTGCTCCTGAGGGTCTAGCCGCTCCAGATACTCTATCTCCCATGACCTCCTAAAAGCCCTGTCCTCCTCTCGAATCTCACATCCCACCCGGACAACAACTTCTTCCTCAAAGCAGAATATAGACCGAAAGGCTTTCGAGGTCTCACTATAGCCCACAAATATACCCTCTTCTCTCATGGTGGGCTCTGGGCTTGGTCCTCTTCTCTTGGGTACGCAGGGAGTTGTTAGAAAATTATATATTATGGAGCAATGCAACACATAAAATATGCGGAAAATAAAAGCACACAAAAACACATAAAACCAGAGAGACACAGATATACGTGGTTCACCCAGTTTGGGCTACGTCCACCCCGAACAGCCAGTCCTTCCTTTCTATTATCCAGCAAAATGAAGAGACAAAAACTACAGCAGATACGCTGTAATATCCTCTGTTCTCTCTCCAGCGCTCTCCCTCTCTCGTTTTCACCCGAGAATACATGTACAATACACGTTCGCAATACAATACTCCTCATAAAAGCGAGGGATTGCCTTCTAGCAAAAACCCTAATCTAAACATAACTTCTACCGTCGCATCATTTTCCTAATGAACAAATTTCGCATTGACTAGAAATTACTATACTTTTACAAGGCAATTTTAAGACTGCTTTGGGCTTCGGGGCGCCGGCCGGAAACCCCCGCCGTGGGGGCTCTCCGGTGCGCTCGCGCCTCTTGACCCCCCACTACAATATTAATTACGGCGACGTTGCCGCCCCTAAGGCACAGGGTCCAATGTCATGGATACAAAGTAAACAAGTTAATCAGGCTCCACACCCAACAATCTCCCACTTGGAGACCGATTGTAGCAACTCCACCATTGCTTCATTCGCTAGACAATTACTCCTCTTTGGACTTGGTTGTTCCTCATCTTCATCGTCATCCTTGAAGACCAATTGAAACTGAGCATGTTCTCAGTTTCTCCCTGGTTACAACTTTTGTTAGCATATCTGCAGGATTCTGGCTAGTGTGTATCTTTTCCAACTTCAACTCTCCATCTTCCAATACTGATCGTATGAAATGGTACTTGAGATGTATGTGTTTAGTCCTGGAATGAAATGTTGAGTTCTTTGCAAGATGAATGGCACTTTGGCTATCACTGTATAACGTGCCCATATCATGCTTCTTACCCAATTCACCCATAAGCCTTTGTAACCAAATCATTTCTTTACTAGCCTCTGTAGTAGCAACATACTCTGCTTCTGTTGTTGAAAGTGCAACAACATTTTGGATTTTTGAAACCCAACTGACAGTTGTTCCACCTACAGTAAATACATATTCTGTAGTGCTCCTCCTGTTATCTCTGTCACCTACCATATCTGCATCAACATATCCCTGTAGAGCAATGTTTGAACCACCAAAGCATAATGTTTGATTTGTGGTACCTCTCAAATATCTGAGAATCCATTTTACTGCCATCCAATGTTCTTTTCCTGGATTTTTCATGTACCTTCTTACAACTCCCACTGCATGTGCAATATCAGGCCTTGTGCAGACCATTGCATACATTAAGCTTCCAATTGCTGATGCATATGGAACTTTAGACATATAATCCATGTCTTCTTGGGTCTTTGGGCACATCTCCTTACTAAGTTTGAAATGGCTAGAAAAAGGTGTACTAACCGATTTTGCATTCTGGATATTAAATCTTTTCTATGTACTCATTCTGAGACAGTGTTAATTTGCAATTTTTCCTGTCTCTAGTTATCCTCATACCAAGGATTTGTTTTGCAGCTCCCAAATCCTTCATTGCAAATGAATTTTCCAATTTTCTTTTGAGCACATTTATTTCCTGCATGTTAGACCCCGCAACAAGCATGTCATCTACATACAATAACAATATAATATAGCTTCCATCATTTTTCCTTTTCAGATAAACACAGTGGTCAGAGTGACATCTAGTATAACCTTGTTCAAACATAAACTTGTCAAATTTTAGATCAGAGTGACATCTAGTATAACCTTGTTCAGACATAAACTTGTCAAATTTTAAATACCACTGCCTTGGAGCCTGTTTTAAGCCATACAAGCTCTTCTTTAACCTGCACACCAATTTTTCTTTCCCTTTACCTCATATCCTTCTGGTTGCTGCATGTATATCTCTTCCTCCAAATCTCCATGGAGAAATGTTGTCTTTACATCTAACTGTTCAAGATGTAAATCTTCTGCTGCTACAAGACTTAAAATAGTTCTGGTTGAATTCATTTTAACAACAGGAAAAAATATTTCATCAAAATCAATACCTTTCTTTTGTGCAAACCCCTTCACCACAAGTCTAGCTTTGTACCTCTGTTTTTCTCCATCTTCTTCCTTCAGCCTGTAAACCCATTTATTCTGCAATGCAGTTTTACCTGCAGGCAACCTGACTAAGTCCCAAGTCTGGTTATGCATTAAGGAGTCCATCTCTTCTTCCATGGCTAGCTCCCACTTATTCCTAATTTCAACCTGCATTGTTTCTTCATAACATTCAGGTTCACCAAAATCAGTTAGCAATAAATAATATAATGAAGGAGAGTATCGTTCAGGGGGTCTACTTATCCTTGTAGATCTTCTAACACCACTTTCAGGTGTTTGAGGTGCCTGTTGCTGTTGTGGTGGTTGCTGCTGTTGTGGTTGTTGATTATTATTATTTTTCAGGCACCTTTACTTTTCCAAATATCTCATCAAGAACCACGTATTCCTTGCTTTCTTTTTCCTGTTTATTTTCCTGCAACTGATTCTTATACAAGACCTTTTCATTGAATATTACATATATGCTCCTAATAATTTTGTGATTTTCATAATCATATAAGAGATAACCAAAATCATTAGCACCATATCCAATAAAGGTACATTTCTTTGATTTTGCCTCAAGCTTTGTTTTGTTTTCTTTATTAATATGGACAAAGGCCTCACAACCAAAAGGCTTTAAAAAAGAGTAGTTTACCTTTTTACCTGTCCATGCTTCCTCTGGAATACCACCATCCAAGGAACTTGAAGGCCCTATGTTTATTAGATAAACAACAGTATCTACAGCATCTGCCCAAAATTGTAAAGGCAATCCCGCATGCAATCTCATGCACCTTGCACGCTCCATGATTTTTCTATTCATCCTTTCCGACACACCATTTTCTTGTGGTGTTCTTGGAACTGTCTTCTCTCTACGAATTCCATGCTCTGAACAGTACCTATCAAACTCTTTGCTGCAATATTCACCTCCATTGTCTGATCTGAGACACTTTAACTTCTTTCCTGTCTCAATCTCAACCAAAGCTTTCCATTTCTTGAAAGTTTCAAATACATCAGATTTATTCTGAATACAATAAATCCATGTTTTTCTAGTTGCATCATCAATAAAAGTAACATAATAACGAGAGCCACCGAGAGATGATACCTGAGCAGGTCCCCATACATCTGTATGCACAAGCTCCAATTTTTCACTCTTCTTTTCTTTCCCAACTCTAAGAAATCTGACTCTCTTTTGTTTTCCATAAATTCAATTCTCACAGAAGTCCAAATCAACATTCTTCAAACCTGGCAACAAATTTCTTGAGTGAAGAATCTTCATTCCCTTCTCACTCATGTGTCTGATCCTATGATGCCATAATGTTGCATCTTCTCCTTTGGAATTCAAAGCGTTAACAAAGTTAGAAATACCATTGCATAAATACAATGTACCAACCTTTTCACCTTTTGCTATTAACTGGGCCGCTCCTAGCACTTCCAGCTGTATTCATGGGAAAGTTGTCACACAACCTTCACTCGCTAACCTCCCGTTGAAATCAGATTTTCTTCACATCCGGAATATTCCTTACCTCCTTTTAGTAGCCATTGGTTTCCATTCGTTGTTTTACAAGAACTTTACCCATTCCAACAATTTTACAGGTTTATCATCACCCAAAACAAACTTGTCCAAAATCTCCTTGAACATAACAGTCATGAAAATATTTCTTATCGTGTGTGGTGCATGGAATGAAGCCTCGAATCTACAACCCAAGAATCGCATTTTCAAAAGAAAGAATCAAAGCATCTTGTAACACATCACCCGTCACATTTGCTTCATGATTGTTTCTCAGCTGTGTTTCCTTCTTTTTCCCTTTCCGAGATCTACAGTTTTTTTAGGTGTCCTTTCTTTTCCACAATTCCAAAGACACTATCCCCGATCCGGACTTGGATCCCGCTCTTTCCTTGATTTACCGCAATATCCCTAGCTTTTCTCTCTTTCCATTCTTCTTCTTCCCTAGACTCTCCGCACTCAAAGCACACCTCGATGTCTCACCAGCTTTTCCGTCGCATTTCACTAAAGGATAGCACCAACAACATCATCAAACTTTAAAGTATCAGATCCAGAGACGTAGTTACTAATGGCCATTACTAAACCATTCCAACTCTCCGGCAATGAGTGCAAGAATGTATTCTAACTTCATCATCAAAGTTTACCCCTATAGAACTTAACTGATCGGTAATCAGATAATTCATTTAAATGGTCTCATAATGCATCCACCTTCCGACATCTTCATATTAAATAGTCGTTTCATAAGAAATACCTTGTTTGAGGCCGAGCCGCTATATAGTTTCGCCAACGTTTGCATCAAACCCTCTCGTTGTTGTTTCTCCTTCGAAATATTGAAGGCGACCGACGCCGCAAGACACAACCGATCGTCTCCAAGTGCCTTTCTATCGAGAATGTTCCATTCCGCATCGTCATGGCCGTAATTTCTTTGTTTTTCCGCCAATGGTAGGTACGTATCTTTCTAATACGTATAATCTTCCATCTCGCATCTTCCACAGCCGGGAAGTTTTGGTCATTAAATTTCTCGACCCTAAACTTACCATCTTCCGCCATTGCTCCCACTAACCCAGGAACCCTTCTTTCGTGAGTTTATCAAACAAATATACCTTCGACTCGATACCGCTGTTAGAAAATTAAATATTACAAAAACAGCAATGCAACACATAAAATATGCGGAAAATAAAAGCACACAAAACACATAAAACTAGAGAGACATAGATATACGTGGTTCACCCAGCTTGGCTACGTCCACCCCGAACAAACAGTCCTTCCTTTCTATTATCCAAGAAAAAATGAAGAGACAAAACCCACAGCTAGATCCGCCGTAATATCCTCTGGTTTTCCTCACAACTCCTCTCTATTTCTTGCTCCGAGAATACACGTACACACAAATACAATACAATACCTCATAAAGCGAGATTGCCTTCAGCAAAAACTAATCTAAACATAACTTCTACCGTCGATCATTTGCCTAATGAATGGCCCGCATTGACTAGAAATTATTATACTTACAAGGCAATTTAAGACCAGGCTTTAGCGGGGCGCCGCCCCTAAAACCCCGCCTGCTGGGATCCCAAAAGCGCCGCCGCCCCCCCTAGACCCCCTAAGGCAAAGCACTACTCACGGTATTGCCGCCCTTTTAAGGTACAAGGGTCCAATGCCGTGATACAAAGTAAACAAGATAATCGTGCTCCACACCCAACAGAGTATGCAATACACCCAAAGATACTAAGTGACCAACATCAAGCTTCTTCCCGTAAAAAGCTCGGAGCTTCAAGGCCCCATGGCACGATGCACTCTACTCGCAAGTATACAAAGCAAAGATTGCGTGCCCTCTACCCACAAAACAAAGGTAACCCCCGATCATGTAACATGGCTTTGGCAAATTTCCCAATGATGGATCTGCTTCTTCCTCTCTCGCAACCCCGTTCACAAGGTTGTACGAACCGTGAACTCCTCCTAATGCTTGCTTCCGCACAATACTCAACAAACTCTCCAAGGGTGTACTCACCTCCATTGTCCGACTGTGGGACTTGATCTTCCTCCGACATGTCTATGTCTCCAAAAGAGCTCTAAACCCCCGAAACCGCTTGAAGACCTCACTCTTGGTGTTCAAGAAATAAATCCAGTCCTCCCGGAGTGATCATCACGAATAACACATAATACTCATATCCACTCAAGAAACATGAGACATCCGACCGCCTCACACGAATGAATCAAATCAAGTATCCCGGGGGCCGTATCACAAATGCTTGGGAAAAGGGGATTTGGCAAACTTGCCCATCGCACATCCTCTCGCATGTATCAATGTGATCAAGATTTGTAAATCTCGTACACCAGAGAGATCTCCCGCAATGTCCTCAAGGCTCTAAGGATACATGTGTTCCATCCGCGATGCCAAATCTCACATTGCACCTTCGAACCGTTAGCTCATTGCCGTTGCTACCGCTCAATGCCATAAGGGGTTGAAATGCAAACTTGTACACCTTTGCATGGCGTACACCTATCACTCTAGCTGACTCCGTACCGAGTACTCCTGGGATATATCAAGCACTGTCCTCTCCCCGAACAATATCTCATACCTCTGCCCTCTAATGCCGAGACGAATATGAGGTTCTTCCTCATCCTGCACATATAAAACATCTCACACCTTCAAGGGAGGCTCGTCTCCTATCAAATGTCATTGTCCCCACACCGACCAAGCCTAACAACACCGTCATCACCGAGTACTACCTCTATATCGCTGACACTTCTCTCGAAAGCTCGAGAAGTATTCATGGACTCCATCATATGACGTGAAGCCCCCTCCGTCCACATACTAGATACCCGAAGATGTCTGCTAGTCGAGGGAAATGCATGCTCCTCTAAACCTCCGTGGCGTATGAGCTCCGCAGACTAGTGGACTCACAAGCAATAAACCCAAACTCTCGGTCAAATCTATCCGAAAGTCCTCAATCTCGCTCGATGTTGCCATGGTCTCACTTTTCCCCTTCTTCTTCTTCTCCGAACACACAACCGCATGTTGTCCCATCTTCACAACTCTAACACTTCACTTTGGAGTATTCCTTCGCGTTGCTCCCCCTCCCCGTTTACCTTTACCTTTGCCTTTTCCCCCACCACCACTTGTGGAAGCATGCTTCTTGCCTTTGCCTCTCTTGCCTCTCGGCCAATGCTAAGCATCCTCATCCTCGCTCAACTGCTTATCGCCCCAAGCTAATCCCTTCTTCCGATCTCTCTGCCTAAATGCAATCATCCCAAACCTCTTCCATGTGGGAAGGGTCTCATGCACAAACCCCATCAAGAAAATTCACCATGAAGTAGGAAGGCCATTCCCATCGCAATCCGCACCAACCCGTTGTTTGGAATGACTCCTTCAACCGCCGCCACGTATCTCTCACAATGGTTATCTTGTGAGATAACCAAATTGCACTATCATTCTTCCCCATCTTAATGGTCTTCACTTTCTCCCTTAGACCATCTTTCCGTTTCATTGGTACTGCAGAGATTGGTCAAGGTGCACTCACATCTCATAAGCATGTCTCTTTCCTCTCACATGAGAAATCACATGGTCTTTAATACCATCCACAATCACTTTTCCCTTTTTATTATTTTTATTAAATGCCGCCAATCGAACAAAGATCAATAAGGCACATTAACAAAGCCGTTGTTGGGTATGAACCATGATATCCCAAATTCCTCCCTCCTCAAAGATGCTCGTATCTCTTTCTCTCCAAACGTTGTAATTACTATGCCCATCCAACCTATCTTCCACTCCTCACGCCAATGACATCCTTGCCGTCCTAAAAAACTCAAAATAGCACTATTGTAGTAAAGATAAAATTTCGTGTGTGAAAAGTCGCCTTGCCGGAATTTCTTTCGTAGTGAAAAATCAGCAACCCGTAATTTTTCTCTTTGTTGGAACCTGTAACCGCACTTTCTCAAGACTCAAGCTCTAATACCATGTAGATTTCTATTTTCCCACCCCTATTTTCGCCACCTTATTTCTCCAAATAGTTAAATGCTCTTTCCCATAGCCTTACATTTAACAAGCCGAAAAATAAATATTTTCTAAAAACACATTCCTGAAAATTTTCACGTTAAGAAAATTGCAGTAAATAAAAACTGTGCGTACTAAAAATGTAAATAATACGTAATATTTTAACACGTTGATTTTTGGTCAACATGACCCGAAAAACCCCTACAACTCTTGGGAAAACCAGTCAAAGCTTCTCTTTATTTTCTGAATATTACTTTTACTGATGCAGAAATTTACACAAAGAAAAAAAAATACAAAGAACTTCGAAACAAAACTTATCTCGAAATCGTGCCAAACTCCCCGCCTCGTGCCACAAAAATAGAAAAATTACAGCCTTCAAAACTGTACGAACAGCCTCAAAACAAGCACGAAATGGCTCTACAAACCTCCCTCGAAATCTACGCTTTTCTCCTCAAATCCGTGCCCACTTGCCTCGAACTTTGTGCTCTCGCCTTGCCGTATGGATTTGGTCGGTGCTAGTGTCATTGCTCTCCTTCTTCTAACTACTCGAAAAATTCTCTTCAACTTTCTCCTTCTCCTTCTCTCAATCTACTCATGAAAGAATTAATGAATGAATGACCTTTTCTCTCATTTTCCTCCTTTTTAATAGAACTCTAAGTGATTTTGGGTTATCCCCAAATCCAATGGCTAAAATAGCTTTAGATCTAGGGTCAGATTAAAATGCTCTTTTAAATCTCACTTCTCTATTTTAATTCGCCCCACTTTAATAAAAACCCACTTAGTCATTTATTTCCAAAGTCACTTTTTCCTTTCTAATTTTACATTAACTTTATTAAAGTCACTTTAAAATTAGACTTTAGTAACTTTTTCACTTAAAGTCACTTTTAAATTAGATTTTACTTTATAACTTTATAAAGCCACTTTAGGAGAAAAATTAAATTCTTTGGACACCTTTTCTCAGGGCCAAAGATCAAATTAGGGAACCACCTGCCCCTCCGATAACCAAATTTCAACATCTTCAAGTCTTGCAACCCAAAGAAGGTATTACCCTTCTCTCACCCAAGTATGCCTCGTGATCCTCTACACCACTTTCTCCACATGGAAGATCAACAAGTCGCCCCTTCTCCTTTCGCCCGGGAGTCAAGTTTCAAATACTTGTACTACCCCTAAAGTTGATGCTACCTTATACCGTCAACTTGTTGGTAAACTTATGCATCTAACCCATACCCGTCTTGACCTTTCCTTTGTCGTTGGCCCTATGTTCTGCTTATGCACCAACCTCATGATAGTCACCGGAAAGCAATAAAAGAATACTTCAATATATTCGAGGTAGAGTTCGGGCCAGATTCATTACAAAGATAGAAGCCTCTCCATTGTTGATTGGTTTCACTGAGCCCGCATTACTAGTGACCCCCGATGATCGAAATTCTACTACAAAGCATGTATTCACTCTTGGTTCAAGACCAATTACATGGTCTTGTAAGAAACAAAGTGTCATCTCTCTTTCTTCACAGAAGAAGAAAGTATCGTGGTGCACTTGAAGCAAAGAAGGAAGCCATGTGTCACGATCCTCGTATGAATTTCGTCTCATCAAGAATATCCAACTACACTTTGGTGTGATACCGTAGTGCCATTCAGCCTATGTAAAGATCCGCTTAGCATCGCCGTATGAAACACATTGAGCTCACTTCTATCAAAAAGTTTGTCCATGATCGTGTTCTTTGAAGTGCAATATTGTCCAACCAATGATCAAGTGAGTCGATATTCCTTTACAAAGGTCGCTGGCGTAAGCGAAGCTTACCAAACTTCGATCCATGCTCGAGTCTCTGGGTGAAAGTTACCATTAAGGGGGGGGATAAGCTCTAATGCCTCTCCTATTGTGTCACCTTTGTAAATTCTTCATTCCTATCCCAAGTTGTTCTCAAGGGGGATGTTAGGATATTTCGACGCATAGAAAATAGGCTCTTTTTGTGTCACCTTTGTAAATCTTTCAATCCTATCCCAAGTTGTTCTTAAGGGGGATGTTAGGATATTTTGACACATAGGAAATAGTTAAGTATGACTTGGTCTAGCGAGAGTTAGGTAAAGTGTGTTTCTTTACTATGTATATTTGTAACTTATAATCCGATCTGGCCACGATTTGTAGTGATCCAATAGTTCACTCTCTCTCGATATTAACGACACTTGATCCGTGGCTTAACACTCAATTGGTCCATAATCTCTATTTAAAGAGCATGGAGGGTCATTAGTCCGATAACCGTTTATGAGAGAAACATATAACTTTTCTTTTTATATTAATAATTTCCTCAAAGTGGCCGTTGCTATTCGTGCGTGGATTGTTTTCTCTTCGATATTTTAACCACGTGATATACCGATGTACTAATTTTTGATCTATTTGTGAGTAGTGACCTTTGGTTTTTGATCTAACTTACTCCCGTAAATTTTTACATGTGTGAGAACACTTTAACATTTATGTTTTGATCATTTATTGTTTACAAATTTAGTAGTCACGTCTTGCCCTAACAAAGTTCTCAAGCTATTTTAGAATCATCCTATCCTTCCTAATCTCTTCCTCGCCTCCCATCCTATCCGTCCTCATCGGCATGACATGGCATCAACTATACCGACCTAACCATTCATAAACTTCAAGGGTTACAAACACGTAATTACATCGACCCGATTCCTTAGTAGGCATCCAACAATCATCACACGTCTGTGGGAGCATGACTCGCATGATTCTCTCATGACTCTAGTTTTTTGATGATAAACGGTGAGAAGCACCTTCACTCCTCCTAGGACCAGGGTTAACACCCTATCATGGAACCTCAATGGATCTCAAATTGTTCTTGGAGTTTTGTCATCATGCGGCCTGGGCTTGGTAATGATAGCATCTGCGATGTAAACACTTGTCCACAAATTATAACATATGGATTCATATGTTCAATATAATTTCTCTCTAGATACTACTTGTATAATGCATCATGTTGCTATGTACAACATACTTGTCCTTATCCAACCCATATATCAACAAGTAACTTTCGTATCGATATGTAATTATTCTTTACTTGCCTCATTAATCATGTCTATATATAGAAATGAAACAATTTATAAAATCTTCATCATAACCTAATGTCTCGTTGTATATTTTGTAGCAAGGTTAATCAAATAAATTTCATATGGGTATTCATATTCCACTAATGTTAAAATAACATATTTTATATTGATATCTACGAATAACCTGAGATAAGCAAATAAATATATATCATGTATCAAGAGAGTCAAGTAAACATCATATATTTATGGGTATCCATGTACCAACAAAATAAAATTAATTTTTTACGTTAATATTTCAAAAATAAAATCTCAAGTATCCAAAAATAGAGTCGTTATATACAAATAAGATTTTTCGCATCTCTAAAATTCAAAGTAATTAGGATATCCTGACATATGGCCTTTGTACCTTCCCCAAGTAGTTGATCCAGGGCTATACTTGTTCCACCGGACCTTAACTTGGTCTACCGTACGAATATTCATATCCTTAGAAGCATGCCTCTTCAATACCAATTACTAGTTAATTAATCATTATTTATGACTATTAATACTTATGTTATTTGTCATATTTTATATATATATATTATTCATAACATTGCCTTCCTATTGAGAAAGCTTTGCTTACTTCTTACGGATGAGAAAGCATGTCATTTGTTTCTGTCTGTAATTTGTTCTCATTCCTCCGAATTCTTTTGAGTCATTATCTTTGTTGATACAAGATGATAGGATCCTCTGAGTGACACATAAAATTCTCAAAATAGAATAATCGAACACAGATACAAATAAGTTTGTAGCTACTATTTTCTATTATATTAACCTATTACCTTTATAGAAGTCACAAATTGAGACTCTAAAGTTAAATGGAGGGATGCTCCATCCTTATGATTGCATATAAAGCAACAAGATGAATCTTAAATAAGAGCACAAAAACTCTTTTGCTCGCCTGAAGCATAATCTAATTTCTTGATACAAAGCTGATTAAGAACTCTAAAACACAAACTACATATGGATTCAAAATTCCAATCTTTTAATTATTGTTATTCATTTGTCTTTTAAGTCTAATTATCCTTGATCCGTAATCTCGGATCCAAAGAGATAATAATAACATTATCTTTTTTATCATGTTATTCCAGCCTCATCTTCAAATTCTAAAATTCTAGAAGCCATGGAGTAGGGTTTTGCAGGCTAATCATAAGGGTTATGGCTGGAGATGGAGGAAGAGTTAATTGACAACTCTAAAGATCCCTTAGTGGGAGGTTCATTTTCATTGAAAGAATTTGTTATTGCTTGAAAATGCATTATTCACTTTGCATTATACTTGGTCTACTTTGTTCAAGTTGTGGCTCTCTTCAAATTTCTTGTATAGACCAAAGTGTTAGAAAATCAATGTCAACTTTACAAATGTTTATGCACGTCAATTGAGGGTGCTCTTTCATATTATCCAAGGTGTGACTTACATATGTGGAGGCATTTGTTTTGGCCACTTGAAGTGTTAATTTCAAGGTTTCAATATCAATAAGTAACCTAAGTTTCAAACTAGCATATGACCATAGCCTTCTGGGATATTGTAATGATCATAGTCTTTTCATTTTTATTACATTGACTCATTTAACTCAACACATAACTCATCAATGGCATACCAACTTCTTATTCTTCACATTAATCGTTTTCTCATCAAATTTTAGGCCTCATCTTATCACCAAATGTATCTTCTTTTCTAATGGTGTACGATTATTATCTTTATCATTTACCTTTAAACATTTTCTCGCTTTATCACTTGTTATTCTTAACAAATTAGGAGTGTTCACAACTTCTTACAGGTCATTTCTTTGACCCTTACCAATCATGTTGCTCATATCCTAAGAAAACTTTCCTTGATAGAAAACATCCCTTCACTTCCTTATACCAGGGATTCATAATATTCCATGTCTACTTCAACTTGAAAGAACATATTATCCAATTAACTTTGTTCTTCACCTCTAGTCATCATGGTTTTTCTTCTCTATGCATAAAATTATTATACTTGGAAATGTCATTACTATTCCCCAACTTGAGTAAGACCCTATAAATAAATTCAATAAAGTGATATCAAATGTAATCTACTTATCATTTCATGTTTTAAGGCATCACGGATAGAATTGCCTAATCATATTCCATGATGTCCCTAATCCATGCATATAGGTTAGTCACTTAAGGAAAATTTTATAATGTGACTCTCCCATTAGAGGGAGAAACTATTATAGATGTTGCCATCCACATAAATTACCCTATAATTAATTAATTTTATTATAGATTCACTCTTTAATCTAATGTCGTTGACTTCTTATACTGCTTTGTGAAACTTCCACTCACTCACCTTTGGTGCTATTTTTGTCGATCTCAATATTTTAATTTGATTATGATAACTAACATTTATTATCATCATTAGAAGTTTGTAATCTCTTTCTTTTCCCGTCCTCTCTAGGTACTATATCGATTATATTACAGTAATAATGGAGATCAAACTTTGAAATTTTCCGTTGCACCCTCTTGGTAACTATATCATCTTGTTCTAATAGTGTGTTTACTACCTTACAGGGTGGTTTCTTACCATCTTAACATATGTTTCATCCATTTTGTCTATGATTGATGTGTACCTTTAGTGAACTATACTTGTACTCTCAATTTGATTACACATGATTTCTCCCAACATTTCTTCAATAGTTAGTATCTTCTTTCATCCATCAATTTACCTCGAACTAACTTAGCCTTTTATGTGGTTGTAGCTTCACATCTAATGGTCTTGCCATAATGTGCATAGTCATGTTTTTATTACCATTTTTTTCTTCTTCAAGAGTTAATTTCTTTGGAGCAACTCCGCCAACTAATCCTTATATATGCTTAAATGATTACCATGAATCATCTTATATAGTGTCATAATGTCCCTAATTTCTCTTTCCTAAACCACATTGTTTTTCTTTCCATGAAAATGCTATGTCATCATATTATTTTGTTTTGGACATCGATATATCCTTACGGTTGTAAATGATTAATTATCTATCTTAATAATGACATAATGGTTGAATATCAAAAATGTCCAATTTAGTGTATATTAAACTATAAAAATTTAAACCTTCACTCTACTCCTTAAACCACTTACACATATACTTGGATAGTAATTAAAGTATTAACATAAGAAAACGGTATAAAAGATATTTGCATAAATTCATATCATCAACGGTTATAGTTATCAGCGAGTAAGATATATATATGGAAAGCTCAATGTCACTTGAAGAATGGAATGTTTCGATTGCATAAAAACAATTAGGATAGTTTCCATTCTAATGTTCAAAATTTACAAAAAAAGTTTAATGTCTAAAGTGATGTTAATGTGCTCATTTTAATATAATAATTTGAATATACTTCAAACTTTACTTGCACGATATACAAAATCTTAAACTTCCTTGTGGAAAACTTTTCAGCTAATATCCATGGGTTATCTCAACTCCTTTCTCGGGTGGAATGTAAAGTAAAAGTAATGGTTTAGCAATGTAGTGGGATTGAGCTTCGAAAATACAACTTTCTTTATTTTTAGTGGAGGTATGCTTTGTTACTATCAAAGACCCATAATACGAACAATTGATATACGTCTTTGATATCTACATTCGCATTAATTATCCCATCTCTTCTAATAAAATGTATCGCCCCAGGCTTAATAGATTTCAAATATCAAATTATATAAAATTTCATTTTATCATTGTTAAAAGCTTCAACTTCTTCCAAAAGTTGAAAACCACTTTTCTTGTCATTGAATATTACATAACACTGAATACTTTGGGTAAATTATCAAGGATGACTCGGAGTAATACACTTCGGGTTATATTAAGATTGTTGCTATAATTATGAAAATAAGGTGGTGATATCCAAGAATTAACACAAGATCTCCGCAAATATTTGTAAACTAAGTTATTTCCCAATGTGATCGTTCATCCTAGTATAGTGCCTATGATTCTATATAATTTAAGGGATTTTAGTTGCTCTTTTATCCAGTCGTTTCAGCTCCGAGACTTTGAGATGTCTTCAATTTGGGTGCACTTTATTTATCCCAATTTTTAGTCTCATGGGACATATATAAATTAATTAGTTCTAGTTATCCCTATTACACACAACAACCAATGAAAGGAAGTCCAAGCTAAATGTGGAAACTTAAAGTTCTTTACTGGATATTCCACCAAGGTGGCTATGCACGAATTTATTTATTTAATAATATATATATATATAGTTATTTATTCTATATAATTTAATATATATCAGTCATCCTAACCTAGATGCTTGTTGAAATTTCAATATCTACTCACATATTAACTATTGAAATTGGGCTAGGGAAAGAGAATGAGAAGTGGCGACTTGTCTTCATAGATATTTAAGTAATAATGTCAACTTTTCCTAGATCATCAAATTAAGACATCAAAATTCAATTTAATATTTATTATAACTTATATTTTTAATCTATTCAAAACACATATTCATAGTCCAAGGGGTCTTGAATAGACCGTGATGAGGTGCTTTGTTAAAGCACTCCTTGATGTGAAGTCACCAATTCAATTTTCCACCCGATCTGGATAATATATTGGACATGATGAAGATGTAGTCCACCAAGCTTTAAAAGAAATACATATTCATAAATCTCTTTTGTAATTTAGAATTGTAATATATTCAAAATACGAATGCACTTTCATAAAGATACCTTATTCACCTTTTCTTTTATAAAAATTTATCTAAATTTTGAAATATTCAACATATATATGTTAGGATTTATTATTCTTTATTTTTCGTACATATATTTCTATTTTCCGCTTATTCAAAATCGCATTAATTTTACTTCCTTTGCTAGGCCATGAACCCACTCATT
>JAXQQM020058523.1:0-42786 GCA_034641835.2 Pinus albicaulis
GTGTTTTATTTTATAGATTATATTCAACTACCTAGTGCCCCAACATGACTTGATAAAAATGGAGACTTTTTTGCTTCTGTTTTGAGTTGTTTTTGGAAGGAATTCATGTTGGTTGTTTCATAAAGGAAAGCAACATTGATGCAAGTTGTTTCCCATTTTTTTTAATCAAGAAAAATCCAACCAAACTCTAATTCTATCCACTAGAAAAAATACCTACCATACCTTAATTTTACAGGCATGTGCATGCTTGATAAATTTTAAATCACACACTTATGTACTAGATACACTTATGGCCACAACCTTGTACTAGAGCCAAATACAAAAAGAGAAAAATATCCCAAGGCATAAAGATACCCATCAAGAAAGGATGATGACCCAATGAAAATCCTATGGAGCAACTAAGGATACCCCCAAGCAAAGCAGACCCTTGGATAAGACACTTAGGATGACATGTGGCACTAACTAGACTCTAGGGGCACATATGACCACTTTTCATTCACTATTGGGCATTCCCTATCATTTTTCAAATTCTCTATTTTTAGGGATTTATATTTTAATAGGGAGTGTCACCTAGGATGACATGTGGCACTAACTAGACACTAGTTGGAGGATTAAATGGATAATTCCACTCCATTGATTCCTAATACCTAATTCAAAGACCTTCCTAGAGTGAGTATGCACTTCCTCCCTACTTTGTAGCAGTTAGACATCATTTTTCTCTCTCCGCCCCTTGTCAAGTTTACTTTTATTCCTATTTTGGAGTTCAACTAAGTTTAACTAGTTATTATTTTTCATGCAAGAGTCATTAATTAGTTCTAATTGATTTCTAACTCCACTTACTTCTAGTTCACTCTATTTTAGAATATCTTGCTAATTTTGGTTATCCCAATCTAATTTGACTTATTTGAAAACAAGGGAAAGTGCTTTTCAGATATACCAAGTGCATGCACATGGAATCCCAACCCAATTTGAATTAGTTGGCATCCTAGAGAGTCTCCTTCGTTTATTACTCAATTTTTCAACAATTTTATTCTCTTTTCTTTCTTGTTTTGCAAGTATCTAGTTGCATATTTGTTCACATTTAGATCTTGTGATTGTGCCTACAGTCCAACACATCCCTCTTGGAGATGTTAGGTGATTCTCACACGACTCGACCCGCACTCACACGAAAATCCAACACATCCCTAGGTGCCCTCACACGACTCGACCCGACCCACCCCAACACACCCAAACACGTTTCCGTGTGCGCCCTCACATGGCATGACCCGACTTGACTTGCTCGAATGTGTTTTCTTAGGTGCTCTCACATGACCCAACCTGACCCGGACGAATGCATTTCCTTGGGCGCCCTCACACGACCCGACTTGAACCGACCCAGCCCACCCGAACGCATTTCCTTGGGCACCCTCACACGACCTAACCCGCATGAACGCATTTCCTCGGGTGCCCTCACACGGCACGACCCGACCCAACCTGACCCCCTTGAACACGTTTTCCTGGGTACCCTCACACGACATGACCTGACTCGACCCGACTAGCCAGAACATGTTTCCTTGGTTGCCCTCACACAACACAACCTAACCTGACCCACTTGAACACGTTTCCTTGGGCGGCATCATATGGCACGACCGAACCGAACCAGACCCAGCCCGCCCGAACATGTTGCCTTGGGTGCCCTCACATGACCTGACCCAACCCGCTCGAACGCGTTTCATCAGGCGCCCTCATATGACAAGATTTGACCCGCCATAACACATTTTCTCAGGCGCTCTCACACGGCATGACCCGACCCGCCCAAACACATTTTCCTGGGTGCCCTTAGAGGACACGACCCCACCCAACCTGACCCACCCGAACGCATTTCCTTGGGCACCCTCACATGACACGACCTAACCAGACCTGACCGCTTGAACATCGAAGGCACGAGGGAGAAAACAGTAAACAGGTCGCACGAATGTGCACAAGGCATACAAGTGATCAAAACTTAGTATTTTTTATATGGCCTCCCTCACACGACCCGACTTGACCCAAACACGTTTTCTTGGGCACCCTCATATGGCATGACCCGACCCGCCTTAACGAAGGCACAAGGGAGAAAACCGAAAACAGATTGCACAAATGTGCAAAAGGCACATGGGCAATCACAACTTAAGATTTTTTATACGACCACCCTCACATGACATGACCCGACCAGACCCGACCCGCCTGAACGTGTTTCCTTGGACGCCCTCACACGACATGACCCGACCTGACCCTCCTGAACACGTTTCCTTGGGCAGCCTCACACGGCACAACCCAACCAAACCCGACCCAAACCACCTGAACACGTTTCCTTGGCTGGCCTCACACAACTCGACATGACTCGACCCGGACGCGTTCCTTAGGCGTCCTCACATGACCCAACCCGACGCAACTCTCCTGAACGTGTTTCCTTGGGTTCCCTCACCATATGAAATGACCTGACCCGACCCGACTCGAACGCATTTCCTTGGGAACCATCACACAACCTGACTCGACTCGGCCCACCCAAACGTCGATTAAGGCATAAGGGAGCAAACGGAAAAGGGGTCACATGAACATGCATAAGGCACATGGGTGGTCACAACTTAGCATTTTTTATACGGCCTCCCTCGAACGATCTGGCTCGATCGTGTTTCCTGTGGCACCCTCACACGGCACGACCTGACCCACCCGAACAAGGGCGCACGATGAAGCAAACAAAAAACGAATCACACAAATGTGCACAAGCAACACAGGTGGTCACAACTTAGAGTTTTTGATATGGCCACCCTCAAATGACCCGATCTGACCCACCTGAACGCATTTCCTTGGGTGGCCTCACATGACACGACCCGACAAGACCCAACCCGACCTACCTGAACACATTTCCTTGGATGCCCTGATACGACCTGACATGACCCGACCCAGACACGTTCCTTGGGTGCCCTCACACAACTCGACCAAACCTGACTCGCCCGAACAAATTTCCTTGGGTTCCCTAGTCTCTTACAATAACATTGCTCAATCATATCATACACATAGAATACAAAATAACAACAACACACAGTCATGATGAATCTATATTTTTATTCATAAAATTAACTGTACATAGAAGTTATAAAACATGCTCTGCTTTTTTTTTGGCTTATGGCATGATACACCTTTTCCTAGCCATCCTCCCTGAACTCCATCTCTCTGATTTCTTCCTACTATGTAACTCGAATAAAAATTAGGGAAAAAAAACTAACATCTAACAACCCTCCTCCACAAATGGAGGGATTTAATAAATTTAGAAAAACTAATTCCTATAATTCTATAACGAACTAACTAGGTGGCTCAATCTCCTCGCAGAGAGCTTTTAATAGTCAATTGTTCCTATTTTAACTCAGAAATTAACAGCATTACTAACTGAAAGTAATTATCCACTCAAAAAAAATACTTTAAAAATAAAATCTTCAAATTCTTAGGATTGCTAGTCCTCTTCCCAAGCCACAACATGTGACCAACTTGTCACATTTCTGGCTCTACCTTGATTCTCCTGCATCAGACTCCCAAGGTAGGAAAATTATGACCTCCAAGTCATATGCATCCAATGTCCATGCACCTGGTATCCAAACTTTATATGGCAACTGTCCACTGCCTTCATTTTCATCACATTTCAGTTCTAGTATCAACTTACCAGGCTTCCATACTTTATGTTGCAATATGCTATTGCATTCATTTATCACTTCCTCTTCAATCAATGAATTGAAAAAAATCATCTCTTTCTTCTGCTTGCTACAAATTCTCCTGGAATTTTTCACCTTAAGCTTCCATAACTCCTCAAGTTATCCATCAATATCTACACATCCACCTTTAAGTTGTTGACTGCTTCCTTCTACCACCCTTACATCCTTAATTTCCTTAAGGACATCTCCCTCAGCAATATCCATTTGTTGTTCATGAACTTCAAGTTTACTTCCAAGAAGTAACTTCAATTATTTAACCACAATATCATATTCATTCTTACTTTCCTTTATACTAGCAAACATATTATGAATTTGAAAATTGGTATCTACTCTTACCTCAACAACTTGAGACATTTTCCTATTCCTAACTACAATCTTACTTCCATATTCAGGCTCGTTTAGAAAATATTTCATCAACTCAAGTTCCCTTTGACATCTTTCACATTATTAATCATAATTCCAATCATAGAATTATACTTCCATTCTACTTTCACCTTCTATCTCATCAATATTGTATTGGTTGATATCAGCCACCTTCTCTGCTGCATTTATAATTTCCAGTTTTAAATCATACTTCACAGCTCCATTTTCTTCATTGTCCCCCAAGACAATTTTCTGTTCAACAACACCATACTGCAGCAACAAAATTCCATATTTCTTATGATACATCCAAGCCTCATTTCTCTATATTTCAACTTGAAATTTAAAACCAATTTCTTTCTTTGAATTCACGTCATATTTCCCTATATCTTCACACAAATTCTTATCAGAATTACATAAAATTTCCAGCACTTCTACCCTGCTTTATTTTCTTGTAAATTTAAGGTATTTGACAACCTTCTCTTCAGATTGTCATTGATGACAACTCCCTCTTTCTTATTCAGCTCTGATTTTACAGTTTGAATACTCATTCTCTAGTTTTCTAGCCTCTTCTCCAAAATATTTACCTCATACCACAAACCTACCATCTCACTTGGAATTTCTGCCACAAGCTCTGTACAATCTTCACCATCTTCTTCCTGTGCATCAATTATCAACCAAATTTCCTTATCTTGGTTGTTTTCAAGTTTAACATCCTTTAGTAACTGATGATCATCTACAACAACACTCAGTATCTTCTCTTATTTGAAATCTCCCTGCAATAACTATCCAATATTTACAAGATCTTTCACAATAGTATTCAACAACTGATCTCCCTCCTTCATCATAAGGTTATATGAACCTTCTTCGATCTCTTGAAAATATAGAATTTGGCTTCCCTCCTCTTGTGTGACAACATGAGATATTTTTCCTACTTTAGTATTTCCTACATTCACACACAAAGCGTTAATTTTAAAATCATGGGATTCTAAGATCTCTCTAGATGGTCTCACCATCAATTCTTTTAGCTGAATTTCATTATCAACATACTCCATCAAATTATTCTTGAATTCCATATCCGCTTCATTATTTTTTCCCAGAAAAAATTTTATTCATATTCACATGGGCAGACTTCTTTCTGCTTCATCAATCCCTGCTCAAACTCAGCTTTCTTGAGCTCTCTATCCTTCCTCAAAACTAGTGAATGTAGTCGTTGTTTTTGCTGCAATGCAGACCATTTCCTTCTCTTTATTTTCATCACCCAACCATAATATTCATCTCCATCACTCTCTTGAATCAAATTCTCTAGTTTACTAAACCTTTCTTTCAATTTAGAAAACTCTTTTTTACATTCCTTTTGACCTGTCTTCTGAATTTCCTTCAGCTAAACATCTTTCTTCACCTGATTGTAGTCCTTTTCGGTATTTCTCTTATGAATATGAAAAGTCATTTTCCTTCCTAAATTATTGATAGTATCAAGAGACTGTCTTTCATTTCCCGTGCCTGAGCAATCTACCTGGCCATAGTATATCATCTTCTCCCTTGTCTGTGTGATAGTTCCAAATGATTGTCTTCCATAATCGGAGTCTGTAAAACCTAAAAATATACAATAGTCATTTTCTTCAAAACCATAAGGATCCATAGCCTCTCTTGTTGTCTCAAACATCAGCGCTTTCAATTGGTTCTGATCCTTCCAAGGATCCATGAAACCATCAGCTTGTCTCCTGTCTTCACCATCATCACTACTATCACAAAGAATGGACCCTTGCTCAAGTTCACATAAGTAAACCTCTCCCTCAGAAAACATCCTATGCTGCAATAGTTCCTCTTTGTCTTCTTCAGAAAGACATTCCTCATCATATATTTCTTTGCAACTTTCAGCCTCATCCAAGACAATCCCAAAAGATGGTTTATCTCCTGCAACTCCTGCAATCATGTTAGCCTCTCTCAAATAACAATAATAAATCCAAAATAATAAATTAATTAATTAAATATTCCAAGTTAGGAATATGTGCCTAACCCTTGGGTTGTTCCTCAAATATTGGAGTTTGTTTAGGAACTCCTATCTTGGTGGGTTTTTGGTGAGAAATCATCTCAACCAAAGGAGTCTAAGATAGCATGGACTATCTTAGACATTTTCTCTCATCTATTTAAATTGTAAACTAAATTATTTTAATAAGAGAGAATGACGAGAATGCCATGAGGCTGAAGCCTCTTTTCTGCCATTGTTTTGTCTGGCTCTGTATCTGTGTTTTCTGTAGTTTGTTTTTTAGTTCATTTCATTTTCTAAGAAATCACACATAACTTGTTAGTTTCAAACCCACCACAAGACTTGATGGTCTCATTTGATGATTCAGTCATCAAATCTTCTTGTTGTTCCAAGTCTTTTACAGGACTCAGAAAGCCTTCAATTATCTTTTTCTCAGCCTCCTCAAGCATGGCATTTGAACGCGTGATGTCTTCCTTAGCTTCTTCCTACTCTTGGATATCATCATAATCCAAGCCCTCTTTGTTTTCAGCTTTTGTTGCATGCTTAAAAGAAGCACTTTCCCTTAACTGTGTATGAGCACTTACATGAGACTCAACTGTCCCATTTTTCTTCAAAACAGAATTAATTTTCAGTCTATATTCTTCCTCCTTCATGACAACATCAAAAAATTGTCTTTTTTTACCTATTTCACCTGCAAACATACACAAGATGTCAGTTTTAAAACATTGATACCTCTTGGCCTCACTTGAAGCTTCAGTCTTCAAGTCTTCTCCCAGATACTCCTTTGCCTCGAGTATCTCAGTTTTCCCTTGAGAATTCATCAGTTGATCGTTTCTCATCTTCTATAGCTTATTCCACCTCAACTTTCTTCTCACAGGGAAGCCACATCTCTGGCCTTCCTTCTCCTTCTGTAACAGCTCCATCATGACTTCCAGATGGACTTCTATCTCAGCCTTCTCCCTCTCTTATTATTCTTCAGTCATTTGCCTCCATATGCCATTTGATTTGAAATATTATTTATTCACTTTTTGGCTACCTTCTAAACCTCTGCTATGAGTTTCAATAGTCATCTTCCTGAGTGTCTTCCACTCCCTATGAGCTACACTCACAACTCATCTACTCTTGAGAACACAACTGTCCTCTTGTATTTCAACCTCAGTTGAACTACTAGGTTATAGCCACACCTCTTCTTTCTCTTAGAAACCCTCACTGGATTCCTTAATCACTACCCCTAAGGTTGTGATCTTCTTGCTGAGATATTTCTCTTCTACTACTACCTCTTACAAGCAAACATTCATCCTCTTTATAGATTGCAAGTCTGTCTTCTTGCTTTCACCCAAAGAACTTTCTTGTTCTTGATTTGATACCAATTGATGATATACCCCTCCCTAAGTTCTGTCTACCCCCAGGATAACACCACACTATTGCACCCTTCCATCATTGCTTAAGACACACTATTCATAAATCCACAGGCTAAGGCTTAAGAGTCACTTCACTTCACACAACAGTGCTTGTTTCCCACCAAACCACAATGTTGTGACGAGAGCGTTTTTATACAAACTCATCGCACACACCAAAGGAATGCCTCTCGTACGACCTTCCACATCATCATTTGATCATCCTTGTCATCGTTTATGGTTTCAGTCTTTCATATATTCATTCTCTTTACTATTCATCACCGTTGGATCAATATACCAACACACAACTACCATCGGATTTTTTTGTTCACGATTTCTTTCACTGCCTCTGTGCAGTAAACCCATTATATCTCTGCAACCCTGGTCTTTCCTTCTCTACAAAATCTTCAACATTCAATGGCCACAATGCATCTGTCAGACCGTTGTTATCTTCCTTCACACTGATTTTGTGTCAAAGATTACGATCAGGTTACCTTACAAATGGAAAAATCACTTGCCTCGTCACCGTTCTAACTTCTATACATTAATAATCTCGCTCTGCAATTCACAGTGGTATGATATTCTTGCACATCGCCCAGATTTGGATTGAAACAATCACAATACATAAATTCAACAAGAATTATTCGAACTTTTACCCCAATTTTAGACCAGTCCTCTTACATTCTCACTGGTTCAAACCCTTCATCTCGTCTATTCTAAAGAATACCATTTTTTGCGCAATCACAATATAGGTCGATGGATATAATCAAGCATAATTACTTATGGCAGTCATACTTCTACTTTCCACAGTCACACAAATGAAAATTCTCCATGTTTTTGACACATTCACACACACAAAAAAATGAAATGTGTAAATAATATGTTTCATAGCACATTATCTAAGTCACCACAGTCTTCTGCCAAATATTGGGACCTCTTTGGTTCTACCCAATCTCCAACTAATAACTGGAATCTCAGAGAGTACAATTTTTCCCAGCTATTGAATCCCAAAACTAGAATCACATGATCATGATTCTACCCAATCCCTTACACTAACATTTCTCGATCATATTATACACATAGAATAGAAAAGAACAACAACACACAGTCATGATGAATCTCTCTTTTTATTCAGAAAATTAACTGTACATACAAGTTAGAAAACCTACTCTGTTTTTTTTTGGGCTTATGGCCTGATGCATATTTTCCTGGCCATCCTCTTTGAACTCCCTCTCTCTAAGTTCTTCTTACTATGTAACTTGAATGAAAATTATGGAAAAAAAATCCTAACATCTAACAACCCTCCTCCATGAATGCATGGGTGTACTAAATTTATAAAAACTAATTCCTATAATTATGTAATGGACTCTAGGTGGCTCAGTCTCCTTGTAGGGAGCTTTTGATAGCCAATTGTTCCTATTTTAACTCAAAAATTGACAACATTACTAACTGATAGTAATTATCCACTCAAAAAAAATACTTTAAAATAAAATATTCAAATTCTTAGGACTGCTAGTCCTCTTCCCAAGCCACAACATGTGACCATCTTGTCACATTGCTGGCTCTACCTTGATGCTCCTGCATCATTATGTGACTGCAAAATTTCACCTTAGGGTTTAACTCCCTCTACCACTTCAAAATTAGGGTTTTTCATTTTAGGCATTTTAGATTTAATGGATTTGTGTACTTACTATATATAGGGTGTTTGACATGTAAAGTAGGTGGATCAGTTATTTAATTAGATCCAAACCCTGTCTATTTTTTTTTAAATGACATATATTTCGTGGTGTGCTAATGTAATATAAGTCACCAGTTCTCCATATATAATACAATGCATAGGTGTATTATAACCCTTTTGGCTCTCTCCATTTTGTTTATAGGTTCTCTCAGTGTGATATAATGCATCAGTGTGCCTCTACCAAATAGCACCATCATAATTTAAAATTATTTTTAAAAAAATAATTTTTGTTGTCAGTGTTGAGCAATTAAATGCTCGGTGTCTTTAATGGCTTAAACACACCAAGGTATGTAGTCAAATAAACACACTGGTTACCAAAGCTCTTTTTCGCTGAAAATAATTTGGCTTATGTATAAAATATATTTAATGGATTCTGTATTTAATGATACAGGTTATATATTGATAAAAAATCTCTGAGAAGTTGTCAAGTAACAAAAATATTGATCGACACAATGATAGCACATCCAAAAAAACAAATAAGACAAGTTTTTTGTAAATTCTTTTCAAAATTAATATGTTTGAGCTATATGTAAGTTTAACTAATATGTATTCATTAGTGTGTATCATGCAAAACCACAAAATGAAGAAGGTCGATAAGATTATTTATAATCTAAGTGCAAAAGAGCATAACATTCGGATATAAAAATTGCAGAAGGAATTAGGTGAATGAAAAAATACTATTCAATATGAGTTTTTTTTATTTTTTGAATTGTCATTAATAATATATTTGAATAGTGATTCCATGCAGGTCGATTTTATTTGAAATATTTATAAGTCCGAAAAATTGGGTTTAAAAACTCTTAAACAGGTTATTCCACATCTTTAAATTTTTGAAATTAATAATATACTTAATAATATTAGATAACATGTTTCAAACAATATATTAATTAAGATATGTTTAATTTTCTATAGGGAACAACAATGAAGGAAAATATCAATGTCATTCTAAGAAAATAAAAACTATAGAACATGTAAATGATGATGAATTTATCCTTAGCTCATCTGGAGTGGTGTTGGAGGTTAATGAAAGGGGAGATTTTTTTATAAAACTATGACAGATATAGTGGAATGAAGATAATCAAGCTCCACACCCAACAATCTCCCACTTGGAGACTAATTGTAGCAACTCCACCACTACTTCATTTGTTGGACAATGAATCCACTTTGGACCTGCCTGTTTATCATCTTCATCATCATACTTGAAGACCAATTGAAACTTAGCATAATATTAGTTTCTCCCTGGTTACAACTTTTGTTAGCATATCTGCAGGATTCTGGCTAGTGTGTATCTTTTCCAGATTCAACTGTCCATCTTCCAACACTGACCGTATGAAATGGTACATGAAATGTATGTATTTAGTCCTAAATGAAATGATGATTTCTTTGCAAGATGAATGGCACTTTGGCTATCACTATATAACGTGCCCATATCATGCTTCTTAACCAATTCGTCCATAAACCTTTGTAACCAAATCATTTATTTACTAGCCTATGTAGCAGCAACATACTCTGCTTCTGTTGTTGAAAGTGCAACAACACTTTGGATTTTTGAAACCCAACTGACAATTGTTCCACCTACAGTAAATACATACCCTGTAGTACTCCTCATGTTATCTCTGTCACCTGCCATATCTGCGTCAACATATTCCTATAGATCAATGTTTGAACCACCAAAGCATAATGCTTGATTTGTGGTACCTCTCAAATATCTGAGAATCCATTTCACTGCCATCCAATATTCTTTTCCTGGATTTTTCATGTACCTACTTACAATTCCCACTGCATGTGCAATATCAGGGCTTGTGCAAACCATTGCATACATTAAGCTTCCAACTGCTGATGCATATGGATATTTAGAAATATAATCCATTTCTTATTTGGTCTTTGGGCACATCTCCTTACTAAGTTTGAAATGGCTAGAAAAAGGTGTACTAACTGGTTTTTCCTTATGCATATTAAATATTTTCAACACCTTTTGTATGTACTCATTCTGAGACAATTTTAATTTGTGATTTTTCCTATCTCTAGTTATTCTCATACCAAGGATTTGTTTTGTAGCTCCCAAATCCTTCATTGCAAATGAATTTGCCAATTTTATTTTGAACACATTTATTTCCTGCATGTTAGACCCTGCAAAAAGCATGTCATATACATACAATAACAATATAATATAGCTGCCATCATTTTGCTTTTTCAGATAAACACAATGATCAGAGTGACATCTAGTATAACCTTGTTCAGACATAAACCTGTCAAATTTTAGATACCACTGCCTTGGAGCCTGTTTTAAGCCATACAAGCTTTTCCTTCAACCTGCACACTAATTTTTCTTTCCCTTAGACCTCATATCCTTCTGGTTGCTACATATAAATATCTTCCTCCAAATCTCCATGGAGAAATGTTTTCTTTACATCTAATTGTTAAAGATGCAAATATTCCACTGCTACAAGACTTAAAATAGTTCTAATTGAAGTCATCTTAACAACAGGAGAAAATATTTCATCAAAATCAATACCTTTCTTTTGTGCAAACCCCTTCACCACAAGTCTAGCTTTGCACCTCTGTTTTCCTCCATATTCTTCCTTTAGCCTGTAAACCCATTTATTCTGCAATGTTGTTTTACCTGCAGGCAACCTGACTAAGTCCCAAGTTTGGTTATGTATTAAGCAGTCCATATCTTCTTTCATGGCTAGCTCCCACTCCTTCCTGGTTTCAACCTGCATTGCTTCTCTCATGGTAGATCTTCTGACACCAATTTCAGGTGTTTGAGGTGAATGTTGGTGTTGTGGTCATTGTTGTTGTTGTGGTTGTTGATTATTATTATTTTCAGGCACCTTTACTTTTTTTGTGATCTCATCAAGAACTGTATATTCTTTGTTTTCTTTTTCATGTTTATTTTCCTGCAACTGATTCTTATACAAGACCTTTTCATTGAATATTACGTCTCTGCTCCTAATGATTTTTTGATTTTTCATAATCATATAAGCGATAACCAAAATCATTAACACCATATTCAATAAAGGTAGATTTCTTTGATTTTGCCTCAAGCTTTGTCCTATTTTCATTATTAATATGGACAAAGGCCTCACAACCAAAAGGCTTTAAAAAAGATTAGTTTACCTTTTTACCTGTCCATGCCTCCTCTGGAATACCACCATCCAAGGAACTTGAAGGCCCTCTGTTTATTATATAAACAACAGTATCTACAACATCTACCCAAAATTGTAAAGGAAATCCTACATGCAATCTCATGCACCTTGCACGCTCCATGATTGTTTTGTTCATTCTTTCTGACACACCATTTTCTTGTGGTGTTCTTGGAACTATATTCTCTCTGTGAATTCCATGCTATGAAAAATACCTATCAAACTCTTTGCTGCAATATTCACCTCCATTGTCTGATCTGAGACACTTCAACTTCTTTCCTATCTCAATCTCAACCAAAGCTTTGCATTTCTTGAAAGTATCAAATACATTAGATTTATACTGAATACAATAAATCCAAGTTTTTCTAGTTGCATCATCAATAAAAGTAACATAATAACGAGAGCCACCGAGAGATGATACCTGAGCAGGTCCCCATACATCTGTATGCACAAGCTCTAATTTTTCACTCTTCTTTTCTTTCCCAACTCTGAGAAATCTGACTCTCTTCTATTTTCCATAAATGCAATTCTCACAAAAATCCAAATCAATATTCTTCAAACCTGACAACAAATTTCTTGAGGGAAGAATCTTCATCCCCTTCTCACTCATGTGTCCGAGCCTATGATGCCATAATGCTGCATCTGCTCCTTTGGAAATTAAAGCATTAACAGAGTTATAAATACCATTGCATAAATAAAATGTGCCAACCTTGTTGCCTTTTGCTATTACCAGGGCTCCTTTGGTGACCTTCCAAGTTTTATCTGTGAAATTTGTCACACAACCTTCACCGCCTAACTGCCCTATTGAAATCATATTTTTCTTCAGATTTGGAACATGCCTTACCTCCTTTAATAGCCATTGGTTTCCATTCTGCTATTTTACAAGAACTTTACCTATCCAAAATATTTTACACGTTTTATCATCACCCAAACAAACTTGTCCAAAATCTCCTTGAACATAGTCATAAAAATATTTCTTATCAGGTGTGGCATGGAATGAGGCCCTTGAATCTATCATCCAGGAATCAGTAAAATTTTCAAAAGAAAGAATCAAAGCATCTTGTAACACATCACCTGTCACATTTGCTTCATGATTTTTTTCTTGTTGTGCGTCTCCTTCTTTTCCCTTCCGAGATCTACAGTCTTTCTTCAGGTGTCCTTTCTTTCTGCATTTCTAGCATACTATCCCCGATCTGGGCTTGGATCTTCCTTTCCTTGATTTATTGCGATATCCTGAGCTCTTTCCTCTTTCCATTTTTCTACCCTTAGACTCTACACTCAAAGCATTACTCGATGTCTCACCAGAGCTTTTCCGTTGCATTTCCTCGCTAAGGATAGCACTAACAACATCATAAAACTTTAAAGTACTAGATCCAGAGATAGAGTTACTAATATCCATAACTAAACCATTCCAACTTTCTGGAAATGAGCACAGAAATAAAGAGCTCTAACTTCATCATCAAAGTTTACCCCTACAAAACTTAACTGACTAGTAATCGTATTAAAATCATTTAAATGGTCTGAAACATATCCACCTTCCAACATCTTCATATTAAATAAAAATTTCATAAGAAATACCTTGTTTGAGGCTGAGCTTTTTTCATATAGTTTCGCCAATGCCTTAATAAAACCCTCTACTATTGTTTCCTTCAAAATATTGAAGGCTGCCGATGCCGCGAGGCACAACCGTACTGTTCCAAGTGCCTTTCTATCTAGAATATCCCATTCCGTGTCTATCATAGTCGTCGGCTTCTTCTTTTTTCCGCTCAATGGTAGGTACAGATCTTTCTGATACAAATAATCTTCCATCTGCATCTTCCACAGTGGGAAGTTTTTGCCGTTAAATTTCTCAACCCTAAGCTTACCATCTTCCACCATTACTCACACTCAAACTAGGAACCCTTCTTTCGTGTGAGTTTATTAGCCAAATAGACCTTCAGCTCTGATATCGTTTGTTAGAAAATTATATATTACAGAGAAATGAAACACATAAAATATGCAGAAAACGTAAACACATAAAACACATAAAACCAGAGAGACACAGATATACGTGGTTCACCCAATTTGGGCTACATCCACCCCGAACATCCAATCCTTCCTTTCTATTATCCAGCAAAATGAAGAGACACAACCTAAAACAGATCCATTGTAATATCCTATGTTCTCTCTCACATTCTCCCTATCTGTTTCTCGCTCTGAAAATACTCATACAATACATAGCCAAATACAATACCCCCATACAAAACGAGGGGTTGCCTTCTAGGGAAAAAAACCCAAAACTAAACATAACTTCTATCGTCAGATCATCCACCTAATGAACGGCCCCCACTGGACCCCCTAGGAAGCATTTAATTATGGGCGGCGTTGTCGCCCCATTAAGAGCAGGGGTCCAACGTTGTGATACATCTAAGAAGATAATCAGGCTCCACACCCAACATGTATATACGTAATTTCCACTTACAATACAAAAATCAATCCAATTATTCCAAGAACCAAACTATATATATAAACTATAGGAAGTGTTTCCAGAGCAATGGTCAATGAGACATGCCAGACTTGCAATAGCAAAAACATACAACACCAAAAAAAAATCATTCAAAAGGTAATATTTCTAAAATGATTTTATAAAATTATATGTATATATCACTACAAACCATTCATTTATTAATATCAATTTTTTATATTTAGTTTTCATATATCAATATAAAATGAGTTTATTACTTTTTTCAAGAAGTCTATGAAAATCCCAAAGGATTAACGAGGTGATATGCGAAACATGTCAGTAGGAATTTCCAAAACTGTGTATAAGGATATGGTCAAATAAGTGGACATAATTGCATCACATGAGGAGCCATCTCAACAAAAATGTGCTTCAAATGTATGTAATCCTGATTGAATTTGTAGATATATAAAAAAAATAACATCAAATATTATTTTTCAAGTATCTTCTTGTAGAAAAAAATAAAGCAAAATGGAACTCATTCAACACATAAAACAAGACAACAAGGAAGAAAATTTTTGATATCAAAGTTTGTGAGTAATTGTTAATATTTCCTTATAACAAATAAAGGTTTCATTTTTCCATATTTTAAGTTATTTTACAACAAAAATCCTTGAATGTCTCCAAATAAGTGCTAACATACAAAGAAAAGCCATCAAAATAATTGATTGGATTTGGGTTAAATATGGGTTGTGAGTATATGTTGGCATATCAAAAAATAATTATGGAATTTGTAAGTATCTATGTTGTTTTACTTCTCTGATTTTATAATTAATAGAACAAAAAAATCCTTTGTGTTAAATCTATGATTTATAATGGGGTTTAAAACATGCGGGAAACAAAATATGGAACCACACCAATAGAAGACTCGTTGCCACAAGTAACGATACTTGGTTTTGAAACCATGCGTATAGTTTATGAGTCACTTCATATTATGGTACATTTCTATTCAATTTACATTGATGTATATTATTTATTTCAATTTTCATTATTCTCAGCAATGTAGATACACTCGTTACACTTTATTTTTATGTTTGCAGATGGAATAGGATCAAGTAGACGAAAAAAATCGATGCAATCAACAAAACATTCATCCAAATAACCCAAGTCATGAAAGTAGCTCGAGCACTAACAACAATTCCAATGAAGAATGATTATCTATTTGGATGTTAATGCAACCTGTTGTACTTTTTGAAATAATTTTCTGTGAAAATAAAACATTTTGTCTAATGTAATGGACATAGTGTCCCAATTGAAATACAAGGGGTTACCAATAAAAATCCCATTTTATATGACAAAGAGCCTCTTATTGATATATAATAAAATATGTTTGAATTTATTCTATTGTGTTATGCAATGTCATTGTAAAATGTTACACCATTTATTAAATATATGGATATTAAATATTATAATGAAGAGATGAAAAATATGATAATATAATAAATTGATACTAACATCATATATATGAATATGAATATTGTTATAAGATATATGTATATTTTTTGATGAATAACATATTTAAAAAATCACAACAAATGCATTGTAACTATTCGATGTATCCAAAAAGGAGATAATTTCATACAAAAAACCAGTGTGTCCATAACATAAACACACACGTGTGCATTATGTTATATAAAAGCAATGTTACAACATCTTTTTTGCATGACTTGTTCCTCTTTGGAAAATGATAACACTATGGTGTTCAATTCTTCAAGCGTCGATATTATTTGCAATTAATGCCCCAGTACATTGTAATTCTTAAAGAACTAGTCCTTTCATAAAACTAACACCCTCACATTGTTGTACCTTTGAAGATAGTTCTAGGCTCGAGAAATGTGCTAAAGAATCTTAATGGGGATTTAATTTGAATTGGATGACCAATGAATTAAACCTTTAACACTTGTATAACTCAAAGCTTTCTTAGATTCTCAAAGTGTTGAGTTTCATTCCTAATAGTATATAATCCTTTAATTGCTTTGAAAGGAGAAAGGGAGAAAATATATGACCATCAAAAATTCATACTGAATATTTAATTAATCAAATATATCAGATGCTTGTAGAGAGAATTTTAAATCCAAACACATATGTGTCCAAGAGATGACAATTTGCAACAATTAAAAGGTGCAGAGGTACTAATTTAAACAGATTGTTTGATTAGCTAGTCTCCATAAAAATTATAACTTTGCAGTGGGTTGTCAGCGAAGTTAATATTTAACTTAGCCTTACCCTAACTACCGTGTTACCTTGAACATATGCAAAAATAAAATAATGAATAAACCATAAATACTCACATGAAAACATATACTATTAGGAATGAATTCAAAACCCTTTGATTATCTTTAGAAAGTCCACAGAGATACAATGATGTTTCTTATCTATTACAGAGGATCAACCCTTCCTCATTCTAATTACAAAATATTTATAGAATGTAATTGAAAATATCCTAATTTGTTACAATATTTTACAATAATAAAATATTATCCAAATTAATTTGGATTTTTTACAAAAACAGAATATAAAAGTAAAATTTCTGAATTGATTTTGAATAATCAACACACTATTCGAGGGTTATTTTGGTGAATGTTACCTCAAACTAAATTATGTTCTTTATGCTCTTGCTTTCCTGCAACTTTTTTTTGAAATCATGTGTTCTGCTCCTTCTTTCACTTCAACTTCTTCTAAGAAATTCACCTCTCCTACTCAGCAAGCTTAAGGAATTTATCCCATTTCTCTTCACCAAGGCATGAAAACTAAATGAATTTTCTATATGTTTCATCCACTTCAGTATATTTTTCAAATGTAGGTTTATTTAGAAAGAGGTGGAGATATTTTCCACCATAATGTATACTTTATAATTATTCTCCATTTTAATAAAAATAAAATTTAAAAAAAAAAAAAAAAAAAAAAAAAAAAAAACTTTGTAGTTTTGTTTACTGTGTGTTCTCTCCTTTTTTTTCTTGTTTTCAGATCTTGGGGGCCTCCCATCGAAGATATATTTCAATTTTTTATATTTTTGGGGCCTCCCCCAAAGATCCAGATCAATAATCATGCAACAAGAATCTTGGGAAGCACCCACATTATTTGACAAAGAAAAAAAATAAAATATAAACAAAGAGATACCACTCTTATAGATGTACAATATATAAAGTCCATATACCAAACCCCACCTCCATAACTATCTCCTTCATACTCAAACATGGTCAGTTCCCCCCTAAAGATGCATTAAGTTTTCAACAAATAAGAGGCCATCCAATTCCACAACTACCCTTACTTAAACTTCAGGATAGGGGCATACAAAACAAAAAATGTATCACATGGTCCTAAATCAAGAGTATAACCCAAAAACACATGCCTATCGAATCCAAACCACAAGCAATCACATGATTCTACAAAGAAAAAGAAAGAAAGCATTATTCCTCCACTCCCTTGAAAATGATCAAAATTCCTAAAATGGGCCATTCCAGTAGTTTCTCATTTCCTTCTCAAGCTCAAAACCAAATACCCATGGGTTAAACACACAAGTCTATGTCATGAACAAGTTTACAAGGGATATCATCCACAAAAGTGGGAAAGCATCCCTTGGATTTACCCATCATATTTTCCTTGGAAAAAATAATAATAGTGACTATATATATGGTGTTTGTAATAGTTTCAAGTCTCTTTACCAAAGTGGCACATTCCCATGTTGGGATTCCATTCCTTTGGAGTGCAAGTCCCCAATGTTATAGCATCCTCCTTCACTCTTCCATTAACATCACTAAGTGGTTTTGGTTTCATGCCTTGTGGGCCCTCTTTAGTTTGTGGTTTTTATCTATGTGATTGTCATAATAATTGCAGGTCTTACTACTACAATGTGATATCCATATGTTTGGATTTTATTCCACATTAATAATTTTTTCCTTCATCCTATGATTATTTTCCACTGATACATATGTAAAATATATGAAGACATAGTGTAGGAATCCAATTAAGTTGGGATATAAAGTCACAACACACATCTCCAAGAAAGTAAGGATGGATAGCTAATCTTATTGCAAACTATAGCATAAAACAAAATGGCAAGAATATGTTTTGGAAAGTGAAAAGAAGAGGGTAAAGTATCATCTTGATCTATGAAAAAAATCCCAAAAAGAATGAAATATATCATGGAAACATATACACCATAAATGATAACAATAATGAAAGAAAAATGCATGTCTACCAACATATTCCTTCACGAATAGATAAGTTTGGTCGAATAATATCTTTAGAGTTAACAAGGAAAATGTCACCAATATATAGATGATTCATGAGAACATAGAAACTGCAAATTTCTTCATCTCTACTCTCAACCTACATATGAAAATGGGAGAAAATCAAGAAATAAATTCCATACAAATTGAAATAATATTTATTTAAACTATAGCATGTCAAGAAAAACTGTGTGTTTACCAATAAACATGGAGTTTTATTTATGACAATAATGGTAATCGGAAAATAGATATCAATTTGAAAATATGCAAGAAACACTTCCATCCGCCACTCAATTTCATCATTCATGTGGAATGCTTCAGTATTAACTCAACTTCAAGGATATCTAAAGCATAAGAAACAACTTGAAGGACAAGTGATCATGTAATAAAATCAAAGGAATACTACCCTACACATGGATGACGAATAATTGCTACCCCTTTAAATGACATTGTGTTCTGGTCTGCAAAGAATAAGTCACATATAAGATTTAAAAACAATTTCTAACAAAACAATAAAAAAATTACCACCTTATCCACAATCATAACTTCAATTCTTCAATTAGTATTACATGTATCCACAAATTTATTGTATTTGACCAATTCATATCTCATTGAATGGAAAGCTAAGAATCCATTATATTTCAATCTATGGAAAATATTTAGAAATTAAATCAAATTTATTTTTTGAAATATAAAATAGGTATAATAAAATAATATTATCAGTATTGAAACCATGAATGCATACTCTCTTGAAATCTAACTATAAATTAGAAGAAAAGAGTATTTGCTAGTGTTAGTGATCTGACATTTTCCACGTGTGATACTTGATTATACAATAAAACATGTTTCTAATATGTAAAGCATAAAAGAAATGCAAAATAACACATCATGGTTATGATGTTCAAAGTAAAACAAAGACATGCACATGTACCTATTAAAATGGAGTTATGCAATTTAACATCCCAATAACATGTTTTTAAAAAGCCCACTATATGAAGTCTAATCTCAGGAATACCTCGAGAAATGGTAACACTTATTTGCTTCGAGGTTGAGCAGATATGTTTGACAAGAGGCACTTTATTTATGAACTATTCTCCAATCGAGAGGACATAAGCTCCGATCCATGAAGATACAAATAAACCCATCAAGAATATGAAGATACAAGTAACCACTCTTAAACAGTCGTCCTTCATTTTGGAAAACAAATTGGTTTATTTCTACACTAGCCGTTATGATGGTAGGCTTCCCAAATATCTGGATTTTGAATACATTTCCATATATATTCATTAACTCAATACCCAATAAATATTTTCATTATGTCTCAGTTGCGTAGCAGCATGAATAAATAAATTGAAAAACAAACAAACTAATATGGGTGCAACAATGAAGGACTACGAAGAACTAAATTTGATACCTTGAAATTCTTTTATGAATGAAGGGACCACCATTAGAGGTCTTGAATGGAGAAATATATTTCAAAGTTTCTCCAATGAATGGAAATATCATGCTACCAATGGGTAGCTCTGATTTCTCTCCCAGTTTTCCTTCACAATTTTTGCCATTTTTTGACATTAACCAAACTGCAAAGGCTGCCACTGCCATCACTACTCCCCACCAAATAATTATTGTAGTTACACTGATATGAATTTAATTTGAGTACCGCTTATTCGATTATATCAATAATATTCGGCTTCCTTCACTATTTAAGGCCACAGTAGGTCAGAATGGATTGAGATAGGTATTTATGAAGATAAACGTTGAATTTATGAAGATTAATTTAAATTTTAGTGGGTGTCACTTTCGTTTGATATCAAATATGAAGTGCACTCGTTAATCATTGTGCTAATGCCAATGGTGTGTATCAACTAGTTTGCTAAAGAAAATAGATACACACTCCATTTTCAACAATCCAAATGCAGAGTTGACATTGATAGGAAGATGTCGATGACTTAGAGGTTGAGCTCCCTAATATTATTTTGAAACATTCTCCAACATAGAGCACAAAATCTCCCACCTATGAAGATACAAATAAACCCATAAAGAATATGAAGAATAAATAAGTACTGTTGAGGCTACTTTTTGTCTATTCCTCCTCACCTTTTTTTTTTTTTTGCCTCTTTTTGCCTAGTTTTGACACATATATACTTCCTTTTTCCTCTCTTTATTCCTAATATGTCCAAACTTCCATCAATCCTTCTTTAAGGTAAAATGCAGTACAAGTATAATTGTTTATAGTATCTTATAGCTAGTTTAGGAATTTTTAGTAACATGCTTATTTGTTAACTTACTATTATGGGTAGAATGATGGATTTCTTGCAGGACCTGTTTGATTAGCTCTTTGACTTGGAGGAAGAATATGTTCCTTCAACCATTTTTCAGTTGATATACCAGCATGCCTCAAGATAGAAGCCCCATCTTAGTAAATTTGATGCTCCTTCCAACACTTCGACAAATTCAAAGATGGGTGAAGGACCAGCTGGCCACTATTCGTATAAGTGGAATTCAGTTGACTGAAATTAGGAACCTTCTTTCTATAGCAACATGCGGTTTCGATAAGAAACTAATAAAGTTCGAATTTAGGACAATTAGTGTTGATTTTGTGGATTACCATATCCACGGTTTTCAACGTCCTGCTCTGTAATAAGACTACTACTAATTCTGTAACTAAGAATTCCTATAAAGGCAAAGAAATATGATTTGATAGGAGGTTAATGTATTTCGTTTTCAACTATCAATACAAACTGCGATTTCATTTTCTAAAAGTGAAAGCCGAATTCTCATGTTGATGCATTCTTGACTAACTGTGAATTGTTGTGGATTTGATGAACCTCTGAGATAAGTTGTTGTAGGTGTAGTTAAAACTGTAATCAACGCTTTCTCGGGTGTGGCAAGGGCCCACCACAACCGGTTCAGCCCCGTAGCTAGCTAGAGGTAATTCATAAATATAGTTTGATCAGTTCTTGATTGCAAAGTTATTTGCTTTTAAAAATCAATTTTGTGTCTTGGCTTTGATTCATGTTGCTGTAATTTATAAGTATCCTTGATTAAATTCTCGATTTCATAGTTATTTGTTTCTAGAAATCGATTTCAGCATTGGATTTATGTTGCCGTAGCAGAGCAATTCTATATCTCCAGGATCAGATTGGGAATGTCATATTAAAACCCTATGATTGTAGTTGTAAACATGTCTGATTACTTCCATAAGGATTGTGTTCCATCCTTCACCTCATACACATCATTCTGAATTAAGTGTTTCTTAGAAACTGAGTTGAGAAAATACTCCATCATCCCTCTAGATAAACGAATTGTTGAATGCATTTCTGCGTGAGCCTGGTTTTATACATTCAATTCTATCTTTTGATGAGTAGATAGGGCTGAAATACGTATTGCTAGATCGATTTCAGTAGAAGAGCATAGTTCGGATTGCAAATAGATTTAATGGTTAACTGTTTCTATGTGTTGAATGGTCCTGTGCATTAAGTAACCCACATCTCATTTATGTGTGCATAGCTTAGATTGATGACCATAGTTCAATTGCTATAACATATGGATGTCATTTTTGAGTGAATGATTTTGTTTGAATTCTATGCACTTGGTTTGAAGAAGCAGAGTTTTGTTTACATTAGAGTTTTTTCTTATCATTTCTTAAGACAAATAGAAGTGTGAAGTTAGATTCATTGGAGAATGATAGATATAGGTTCTTTCGGGGTCTTAGCCGGCAAGTCACTAGGAGACCCGTGTGTTGATTAGGTAGAAGAAAGTAGATGATTCATAGGGTAGATCTGAGCAAGGATTTCTTCATTTCTTTGGCATGATTAATTAGATGTTTGCAGTCTTGTTTCATCTTTCATAAGATTAGGGTTTGAAGTGGGAGGTCAAAGATTGATTGTAGCATTTGGGTCAAGTTGAATTAGCAATATTGCTTGGAGTGAGTGCATATTCCCTTAAGGACAGAATCTTAACCTGGATTGATGCTTGAAATTGTGTGTTAGGTGCAAGCTTCACAATCTCATGTCTATAAAGAATAGCAGTGACGAAGTGATTTAAGCCCCTGCAACTTGGTTCGAAAGAGATCATTCATTAAAATTTGAAGCATTTTATTGCAAGCTTCAGAGGATGACTAGATGATTGCCAGTGAAAATTTATGTGAATGTATCAAAATTATAGTTTCGAGATTGAATGCATTTCCATTTCTGTGTCTTAATGCATCATGTGTTGATTGAATTGAGAGCATTATCTTATTTCAAAAACCCGAGTGTCAATTTCTGTAGAAGCTTGAGTAACTTTGTCAGAGCATAATTGGAATTTTGATGAGAGACAACTATAATTAGAAGCTAATCTCCAGAGTGTAGTTGTGCATTCTTGATCACTTGAGTTTATTTTTAGTTTGGTTTGAAAAGTAGAATTAAAACTGTCAGGAGTGAGTAATACATATATAAATGGTTAGGCCAGGTATGAAAGATTAATGGCTATCATGACTGAAGTCTATGTGTGTAAAATTGATATTCAAACTAGTGTGATAGTGCACCTTTTCGCTTGACACCAGTATAGTGAAATTTGCATGAAGTGTTGTCATCAGAGTTAGTTAGGGATACTATTAGTAATTGCAAGTTCACTGTGTGAGTGTGGAATCAACTTATAGGGTACTCAAATTAGGTAATTCCTTTTTAGTGTGACCTCCAAAGATTAGAACTAGGGTTTTTGAGATTTTCTACAAACAAGTGAGCCATTGAATTAAAGTTGTTGTTGATTGGTGATGATTTTGATTTCAGACTTAATGGTTGAGATAGATTGAATCAGGGTTTCCAGTGTTCAAACTAGAGTTTGTTGATTGTTCCTGTTTTATGATGAGATGAATTGAATTATTTCCGACAATGTGTGTTTATATATGTTCTTGTGTGCCTCAATTATTAAATTAAATATCATAAGGAATCATATAAAATTTGACTCTAAAAGCTGAACCTTGAGAGTGTAGTACAACTCATGTTTTACGAGCCCAGATTGATATACAAATATTTGGTGAATTAATTCGACAATTATTTCACACAAAATTTTGGCGTCGTTGCCGGGGAAGCTGTAATTTCAAGATTCAGGTAATCATTATTTTTTGAAGTTAAGAGATCTTGCAGGGCTGTCAGAGGGCAGAGAGAGTACGATAAGATGTGAGTGAAGAGTCATGCATCCACTTTTGTGGGGTTGCTCCAAAGTCTGACCAATTACTTCTTGTTCTCAACTTTATTCTTATTTCCTTATGCATAGAAGTAGACCTAGGGATAATAAAGGTAGATTTATTTCCAGTTCTCAATTTCCTGAAAATTTTGGTTTGGTAAAAACTCCATTAACTAACCTTGTTGATCATTACGCAAGTACTAAAAATGAAAAAGGGAGTACTAGTGGAAAGGAAATTTTGGAAGCGGAACTTGCAAACCAAGAAGAAGTAAGGTTGTCCATTGGCTCTTTCTCCACCAACATCAGCACCAATATGGCAAACAATGAAGGTGAGAACAAAAACAACAAGGGGAATCATGAAGAAGAGGAAGGACCAACTTTCTTTGGAGGGAACAGGAATGGCCGAAGGGGAGAAAACATTGATGGGCCAAGGAGAGAAAACACTGATGGATCATGGGACCAGATGATGATGACAAAGAAACTACCTTCGGGTTTCCTATCCTTTACATCACCAGGAACATCACAATGAAGAGAATTCCAATGTGATTCCAGTGACCTCCCTGCCGCTCTTTTATGGTAAGTCCTCCGAGGATCCTGATGCTTTTCTTTTTGAATTTGATAATCTGTGTAGAAGCTATAATTACTACGATGATGCACACAAATTGACACTGTTCCCAGCCACCCTAAAAGACGTCGCACTTCGATGGTTTATGAGCCTAGGGGAAAACACCATATACACTTGGGATGACATGAAATCTATATTCCTTAAGAAATACCAGGAATTTTGCAAAACTAGGGACCTTAATGATATTTTGAGAATGTAACAACTAGATGACAGGAGACTAGAAGAATATCTTGAGCGCTTCCTATATCATTTTCACAAATCCCAAGGAGCCCATTTAGAGGAAAAAATGGTCAAAACAGTCTTTCTAAAAGGATTAAGAGACGAATGCATCGAGACTCTAAACCTCTTAAGTGGTGGGGACATTTACAAAAAGTGTTTTACTGAAGTAGTCGAACTTTTTCGAACCTATTCTAGAAACCAGGATAAAGTGGGAAGGAAGCTGCATGATAGTCTCTGCGACACTCCACCTAGACACCATAAACCTGCTTCTACTGCTTTCACTAGGGTCAAACTAGGGAACCTTCTGGAAGACTTCAAAACTGACATCTTAAACACCATTGGCAACCAGCTCGACACAGTGAAATATAAGAAGAAACAAGAAGACGAAAGGGTTGCAATGGCAATATTTTGTCCTAGATGTAGGCAAAAGCATATGGAAAGGGAGTGTCCCATCAACGTTATTGAGGTTTGTGGAATTTTTGCCTTATAACATGCTACTGGTAAATTCCCATCTCTTCTCGGTCTGTAGGCTATCTATAAAGGGAATGCTGAAACAAATGATCCATCGCAAGCAAGTAAAAATCCCTTTTGGAGAGGCCCCAATTAGAACATGTTCCCAGAACCTAGTCCCCAAGGATATGGTCAAACTCAACCCTGGAATTTATAGCTGGCCTATCCTCCTTGCACTGCTCTTCAAACTCAAAACACTCCATGGAACCAGAACTGGAGGGCAAACCCTTATACCAACACTTGTCAGCCACAGAACCAGTTCTATGCTCCCTACCCAAACATGCCAAGCACCTCAACATATCAGCAAGGGTATAACCCTCACACCTATCAAGGTTACAACACAATCATGCAATCCTATCAGTAAGGGTATAACCCTCACACATATCAACAACCATTGCTTCCATCCCCTCTTATCAACTTTTACCTGCACCATCCGACCCATCATCATCTTCGCAGGCACCTCAAAACCCACCTCGCCCTACATTATTGCCTGCGCAACCCGTACCTAACCCAAATCACAATAGACCACCTCAACCTGCACAGAACATAAACATCCAGCCTTTCCCTACATACATGATCACTACCATCCTCGTGAATGAAATTCAGTTACGATCAAGGAAGACAATTAATAAAGGGAAATCAGTTGTTGTCATAGAGGAAGAGGTCCCATCCACATCATCCGAAAATCATATGAAAAATGAAAAAAGAAAACAAATACAAGAAGAAGAATCAAATGAACCACCCTACCTAGAAACACTCCTTGTAAAGAAAGAAGAGACTCCTCTGGAATACAACCTGGAAGATGAGTTAAGGAATGTCTGCATTAAAATTCCACTCTTGCAAGCTATTAGAGACATCTCTATTTACACCAAAATTTTCAAGGATCTCTGCATCAAGAAGCCAGGTAGGAAAGGGCATAAGAACCAAAGCGTAAAAATCATGAGCCAAATTTCCACCATGATTTCTGACTTTCCTGTGAAGTACCATGACCATGGGAATCCCATTGTCACCATTGAAATAAACGGAGTACTTCTGCCAAACACACTTGTAGACTTGGGGGAAGCAATAAATGCCATGACATATGAGACTATGACATCTTTGCAGTTACCAGGGCTTAAACCCACCCCCATCATTCTAGAAAAGGTAGACAAATCTGTCGTCAAACCTATGGGAACCCTAGAAGACATACTGGTCACTATAGCCTCCTAGAAATATCCTATAGACTTTATCATCACTTCCCAAAAAACCTCGAGACCTAGACATCCCGTAGTTTTGGGACACCCTTTGTTGGCAACTACAAATGCCATCATAGGGTGTAGAAATGGAGAAATGACCATTTCCAATGGTCCTCATAGCTAAACCTTGTCTATCTTTCCCCCTGCTCAGACAGCTGTTGAAGTACCATTATGGCTCGAGAGCCCCTACGAAGATGAAGACTGTATGTTTCCTTTGCTGACATTAGAATAGTCTAGAAGTCTCCAGGAACAGTCCGATGAACATATCTTGCACCAGTTTTTATCTCACAATTCTTGCATTAACTATCCTATCTCTTTTAATGGTTACCATCATGTTTTCAGTGATGAGTTCCAAGAAGCCTGCCATCCAGCCATGTTCACATCTTTTGCAGCAATGAGTTCCAAGAAGCCTGCCATCCAGCCATGTTCGCATCTTTTGCAGCAATGAGTTCCAAGAAGCCTGCCATCCAGCCATGTTCGCATCTTTTGTAGCAACAGAGGGAAGCCATGAACTCGCCACTGAGCCGGTAGAAATCACTGAAGGAAGGACCTTACACATCGGTGTAGAATTGACCACGGAACAAAAGCAGCAACTGATGGATATGATTCGTGAGCAATCTGAATCATTTGCTTGGGATTACCTTGACATGCGGGGCATCCATCCAGACACCTGCATCCACCACATTTACAATAATGAAGAAATGAGACCCGTCCGACAGCCACAAAGATGAATGTACTGAGCATTAAAGGACATTGTTAAAGAAGAGCTTCAGAAACTCCTGGCTGCGGAATTTATCTATCCCATTTCGGATAGTAGATGGGTGTCACCTCTGGTGGTAGTGTCAAAAAAGAATAGCAAGTGGCGTATCTGCATTGACTATAGAGAACTAAACAAGGCCACATTACGCGACTACTTTCCCCTGCCCTTCATTGATTAGATACTCGACACGCTCTCAGGTAAGAAATACTTCTCTTTTCTAGATGGGTATAGTGGATATAATCAAATCTAGATAGCTGAAGAATATCAAGAAAGAACTACATTTACTTGCCCTTGGGGCACCTATGCATATAGAGTCCTCCCTTTTGGTCTTTGTAATGCCCCAGCTATGTTTCAAAGAGCTGTACTCGCCATTTTCTCTGATTTGGTCCATGACTGTGTAGAAGTCTATATGGATGAATTCACAGTCTATGGAGATGATTTTGGTCAAGCTCTGGCCAATTTGGAAAAAGTGTTGATTCGTTGTCAAGAAGCAAATGTGGCCCTTAGTAGTGACAAATGCAGAATGATGCAAACTAAGGGAATCGTTCTGGGTCATCATGTATCATAGAAGGAATTAAATTAGATCCGGCAAAGATTGAGGTAATCTCACATATTCCTATTCCCAGTTCGCAAAAATAGGTAAGAAGTTTCTTGGGACATGCAGGTTACTATCATCGTTTTATCGAAAATTTTACTAAGATTTCAACGCCATTATTTAAGTTATTGACTAAAGATGTTAACTTTGTATGGAATTTCAACTGTCAACAAGCCTTTCAGATACTCAAGGACAGATTTTCTACCACTCCAGTGTTGAGAGGACCAAACTAATCCCTGCCATTTCACATATGTACTGATGCTTCAGACACTGCACTAGGAGAATTTTTGGGACAAAGGGAAGATCGCTATCCTTATGCTATATATTTTATTAGAAAAATTCTTTCCCTCGCTGAATTAAATTATACAATTATCGAGAAAGAATTGTTAGTAGTTGTGCTTGCTATTGGGAAATTTAGACATTACATTACCGGTTATGAGACTTTTGTCCATACCGATCATTCTGCCATTAGGTTTTTAATGAATAAACCAATTGCAAATGGTAGAATAACTAGATAGTTGTTTCTTTTACAAGAATTTAATATTACTGTAATCGATAGGCCTAGAAGTGATAATCTAGCAGCTAACGTTTTGTCTCATTTGAATATTGGACAAGGAAGCACAGCAACTCCAGTACCCGATGAATTCCCAGATGAAACACTATTCGCCATTTCCTCCATCACTCCTTGGTTCGCTGATGTTGCAAATTATTTGGTGTCAGGGAAATTACCTCAAAGCATGTCTGCTCGGGAAAAACATAACATTGTGTAGTGCAGTGAAAATTACTCTTGGATTGAGGGAGACTTGTTTTACACAGGACTAGGCCTGATCATGAGGCTGTGTGTGCATGAAGACGAAATGTACAATGTTTTGAGAGCCTCCCACAATGACCCTTGTAGGGGGCATTTTTCCGACAAACGGACTGCATACAAGGTTCTTCTCACTGGGTATTATTTTCCCTCCCTCTTTAAAGATGCCAAGAAGTTCGTCTCCAATTTTGATGCCTGCCAATGGATGGGGAGACTGGTTTCCTCTGACGAGATGCCTCTTCAGCCTCAGATAGCCATTGAACCATTTGAGAAGTGGGCATTGGATTTCGTAGGGCCCATCTCCCTGATGTTGAAAAGGAAGAAATACATTTTGGTATGCACTGATTATGTCACTAAGTGGGTGGAGGTGAAGGCATTAATTTTTGCCACAAAAAAGGCGGTAGTAGAGTTTTTGTTCAAAGACATCTTCACAAGATTCGGTGTGCCTCGCGAGATTGTCACATACCAAGGTACGCAATTCACATCAAAATTGGTCAAAGCACTCAATGAGCAGTATCAGATCAAACACCGTAAATCTACCCCTTACCACCCTCAAGCTAACGGACAAGTGGAATCCACAAACACGGTCTTGGAGTCTATCCTCACGAAAACCGTTCAACTGCACCATAAGGACTGGGTGAACAAGTTATTGGAAGCACTATGGGATTATAGGATCACTTGGAGATACGTGACGAGACACACCCTATATGAGCTAGTCTACGGAAGACATGTGCTCTTTCCCATCGAGTTCCAAGTGAAGACATTTAGGATGGCCACCCAATTGGGAATGAATCTGACTAAAGCCCAAGAGCAGAGGTTGATGCAGCTGAATGAGCTCGATGAGATCTGACAGGATGCATATCATAGAACTTCGCTGGTAAAAGATTGAAGAGTTCGATGGCATGATAAGTTCATCAAAAAGAAAGTTTTCCATGCAGGCGACTAGGCCCTGTTGTATGGCAGTAAGTTCAAACATTTCAAAGGTAAGTTCTCTACTCATTGGTTGGGACCCTATGAGATAGTTGAAGTTTTTGAAAACGGTTCAGTTCGTGTTAGAACCATTGATGATGAGCAGACTTCCTTCGTGGTAAATGGACATCGGCTAAAAGTTTACCATAAACCACTCTCACATGATTTATTTTTGCAGGACATTCAGAAGGATCTAGGACTAGTGCTGGTTCATTGAAATGACCAGCCTCTTGCTGGATCGGTTGACTGATTTTTCTTATATATATATATATATATATATATATATATATATATATAAACCAGTGGACCATCAATTTCCATATATGCAGGTGGTTCTCCCCACAGTCCATGTAGAATAATGGAGGAATTCGGCAAGAGTGGGTTTATTCCTTTATCCAGGCCTGCCGGATTACTTGTGGAAAAGGAACAGTTGGAGTGTTCTATGGGAAACTCAGACTCTCTAAAAATGAATGCCCCGAGCAGGAACTACCTTAGGCTTGATAAAAAAATAAGGTTGTGGTAGCTTAGGGATCCAATGGGCATTGAATTATTCTTTTCCGGGCCCATTGGAATAATTTCGGAAAAGAAACCCCCCTGGAGCCTTCTTTTAGGACATTTCAAGCTCCCTAAATAGAAATTCCCCAGGCAGTTATCATCTTAGGCCTAGTTAAAATCCATGAGATGGTGAACAGGTTCTAGCACCACCTCACAAAACTGAGTGACACTTTGTCAGAGAAATTGGAGATTCTATGTTCTGTTCTTCACAAAGATCAGCTCCATGCTTGAGTTACTTTTAATTTTTCATCTTTGTCATCTTTGTACCTGGACATTTGAATACTGGACCAAAATATTCTTTTGTCAATCTGTTGTCTAGAAGCTACAACATGGTCATGAAAAATCTATGGTACCAAGAAACTATGCAAAGCTCTATTTTTAACAGCAGTACAATCCTATAATTGCAACCTAACCCTAAAAGTCTGATTGATCTGGATATCACTATTGGTTGCAAATTTTACTATTAACCATGATAGTCGTTGCAGTAGAAGCTACCTCTTGAAGAGCAGACCTTCTCCTGTAAATATATGATTTTATTTTCATTCCCAATATTATTTAAGTGACAAAGGTATGTGCTTAATCTACTTAATCTAGTTATAGGTAGTTTTAATGATTATTACAAGTACATGCTATTTACCATGTTCCCTATGCCTATACTTTCATTTGTTTGCCTTCCAAACCAATTATAATCCTACATCCCAGAATCACCCATTCCCTTCAGAATCCCATCCACCCATATCCAAAACTTCATATGATTACAGCTGGTGATCAGGGTTGTTGATGAGGATGCATGAATGAAGCACACGATGATGAGTGATGGCATCCTCCACACGGGAATATGATTTCGGGCATAATGACATGACAGGGACTAAACCTTTCACGTAGACTGAGATTTCATCATAAGATTATGTGCCATTTTCGTTTAAACTCAGAATCGTCCTCATAACTCTATTACTGGGTAATGTCTCCACCGTAAATCATGATTGCGTTTTTATCCATCTCCACGATAAGAAATGTAGCGTCTCTGTGTAGACTAAGGTGAATTTCAATAAAGAGAGGGGACGCTAGAGTATGGGTTTTTTTCATAAAGGGTGGGCACCTGCTGATGGTCTTCTTGTGAGCCATAACGGACGTCAGTCACCGATTCTTCAAAGCCAAGGAATAAATGTTGCGGTGCTGCGTTTATTTCTGAATTAACTTCCTAACCGTTTCACTATGGGTCGTGACAGGTGCAATTACATGCCACAAGCTGAGTGAAGAGATGTTTGAATCTGCTTGGATCATGGGAACTGATAGACATGAGCCCACATTCACCCAATTTGCTCGAACTGCAGATTATCAGTTTTGCAAGGAAGCCATCGAACGAAAGTCATGGGGGGTTTTTATTCAAAAATTTCAAGGATACAATGATGTTGTGGCATTGGAATTTGCCTAGAAATTCGATGGGAAGAGAGCAAGGATCGAGAAAATTTTCCTCAAAGTCACAGAAAAATCAGTGAGCAGAGCAAGCGGATTAACCACTGGGGGTGAGAAATTCTTCAAAGGGGGGAAATTAAACATAACCAATTGTGTGAAATTCCTAAAACCAACATATCAGTCACTAAGTTGGCAAAAGGGAATGCTACGAAGCTGCATTCAAGATCAATGGAAGTCACTGCTAACCATGATCCAACACTTTCGAACTTGTGAAGGCAGGTCTGCAATCATCTTTCTATATCAAATCAAATTTCTAAAGCATGTAATCGAAGATTTCTCTATAGATATTCCCCATTTCTTGAAGTTAAGTTTGCATAAGATGGCCAGAGGAGTTCAATCTGAGAGTCGGAAGCCAGGGACTGCATTTTATCATCATAGCTTGATCAAGATTCTGGATGTGTTTGAAATGAGAAAAAGGAAAAAGTCATGGGAGGATTTCCTCATAAAGAATTTTCCAGGTGAAGAAACTTAGGTGAAATGGAGACAAAGGTATGTAAGTCAATTTGAAAAATCAAAAATAAACATCCCTGCTACACCCGCTTCACCCACCCAGTCTGCTGCACTCCTAACCAGAAATGCCACAAGGCCTGATCCTTCCTTTAGTCATGAAGTTGGGCCTTCAAAAAGGCAGTTAGGAAAACGAATAAGGAAAAAATTGTCCCCTCCTAAAGGATTAATTGAAAATACCCCAACTCAACAAGGTCGCAAGCCCAGTTTGAGGAAAAACTCAACTCATGCTAGTAAATATCTAGTTCCCACTTCCGAGACTATCATACTAGAAAAGAGAAGAACTAGAAGCATGGGTAATTCCCCTTCCAATATTGTTGATTCCCAACACATTTTTGGGCCCTCATCCTCGTACTCTGCTACCCCCTCTCCCTCATCTTCTCCCCAATTTCCTTCATCCCATCAGTTTCATATTCCAGATAATATTGCCCAAGATGTACATTTTTTTACCCCTGCTCCTACTTCCATAAGCCCAGAACAGTAGGGTCCTTTTCCAAAGCAGGGTATGGGCCACATGCCAGATGAAGGTCGTCCCCAATAGTCGACAGTTCCAGCAAAGACATCAGTCCCTAATGAAGGAGAAAATTTCAAAATTAGATCAGTAATACTTCAAAATAAAATCTCTAAGTTGAGGAACAAGGCTCACAAGTTTAAAACATCATTCCAATATGTAAGTAAGATAAATGATCAGTTAAGAGAAGAGAACCTCTAGTTATATGTACAGAATGATGAGCTTCAAAGGAAGGATCAAAGGCTGAAATCATGGAAGACACCTAAATTTCATTTTGCAAAGAAGACAACTGCTAGAGGATTGGCTACACAGTTCACAAAATTCTCGGCCTCATTTAGGAGAAGTTTGGAGAAGTTGGCCCAAGCAACTGATTTTTGACTGGACAGTGATGACTTGGAGGCATGAGGACATGCCTCAGATCAAGTGTGGGGGAGATGTTGAGGCTACTTTTTGTCTATTCCTCCTCACCTTTTTTTGCCTCTTTTTGCCCAGTTTTGACACATATATACTTCCTTTTTCCTCTCTTTATTCTTAATATGGCCAAACTTCTATCAATCCTTCTTTAAGGTAAAAGGCAGTACAAGTATAATTGTTTCTACTATTCTATAGCTAGTTTAGGCATTTTTAGTAACATGCTTATTTGTTAACTTACTATTATGGGTAGAATGATGGATTTATTGCAGGACCTATTTGATTAGCTCTTTGACTTGGAGGAAGACTATGTTCCTTCAACCATTTTTCAGTTGATATGCCAACGTGCCTCAAGATAGAAGCCCCAGCTCAGCAAATTCGATGCTCCTTCCAGCACTTCGACAAATTCAAATATGAGTGAAGGACCAGCTGGCCACTCTTCGTATAAGTGGAATTCAGTTGACTGAAATTAGGAACCTTCTTTCTATAGAAACATACAGTTTCGAAAATAAACTGATAAAGTTCGAATTTAGGACAATTAATGTTGATTTTGTGGATTACCATAACCACAGTTTTCAACGTCCTGCTCTGTAATAAGACTGCAACTAATTTTGTAACTAAGAATGCCTATAAAGGAGAAGACATATTATTCGATAGGAGGTTAATGTATTTCATTTTCAGATATCAATACAAACTGCGATTTCATGTTCTAAAAGTGAAATCCAAATTCTCATGTTGATGCGTTCTTGACTAACTCTAAACTGTTGTGGATTTGATGAACCTCTGAGATAAGTTGTTGTAGGTGTAGTTAGTGCTGTAATCAACGCTTTCCCAGGTGTGGAAAGGGCCCACCACAACCGGTTCAGCCCCGTAGCTAGCTAGAGGTAATTCATAAATATAGTTTGATTCAGTTCTTGATTGCAGAGTTATTTGTTTTTAAAAATCAATTTTGTGTCTTGGGTTTGATTCATGTTGTTGTAGTTTATAAGTATCATTGATTAAATTCTCGATTGCATACTTATTTGTTTTTGGAAATCGATTTTAGCATTGGATTTATGTTTCCGTAGCAGAGAAATTATATATATTCAGGATCATATTGGGAATTTCATATTAAAACCCTATGATTGTAGCTATAAATGTGTCTGATTCCTTCCATAAGGATTGCGTTCCATACTTCACCTCATACGCATCCTTCGGAATTGAGCATTGCTCAGAAATAGAGTTGAGCAAATACTCCATCATCCCTCTAGATAAACGAATTGTTGAATGAATTTATGCATAAGCCTAGTTGTATACATTTAATTCGATCTTTTGATGAGTAGATAGGGCTGAAATACGTATTGCTAGATCGATTTCAGTAGAAGAGCATAGCTCAGATTGAAAATAGATTTAATGGTTAACTGTTTCTGTGTGTTGAATGGTCCTGTGCATTAAGTAACCCACATCTCATTTATGTGTGCATAGCTTAGATTGATGACCATAGTTCAATTGCTATAACAGATGGATGTCATTGTTGAGGGAATGATTTTGTTTGGATTCTATGCACTTGGTTTGAAGAAGCAGAGTTTTGTTTACATTAGATTTTTTTATTATCATTGCTTAATACAAATAGGAGTGTGAAGTTAGATTCATTGGAGAATGATAGATATAGGTTCTTTTGGAGTCTTATTCGGCAAGTCACTAGGAGACCTGTGTGTTGATTAGGTAGAAGAAAGTAGATGATTCATAGGGTAGATCTGAGCAAGGATTTATTCATTTCTTTGGCATGATTAATTAGATGTTTTCAGTCTTGTTTCATCTTGCATAAGATTAGGGTTTGGAGTGGGAGGTCAAAGACTGATTGTAGCATTTGGGTCAAGTTGAATTAGCAATATTGCTTGGAGTGAGCACATATTCCCTTAAGGACAGAATCTTAACCTGGATTGATGCTTGAAATTGTGTGTTAGGTGCAAGCTTCACAATCTCATGTCTATAAAGAATAGCAGTGACGAAGTGATTTAAGCCCCTGCAACTTGGTTGGAAAGAGATAATTCATTAAAAGTTGAAACATTTTATTGCAAGCTTCAAAGGATGACTAGATGACTGCTAGTGACAACTTATGTGAATGTGTCACACTTGTAGTTTCAAGATTGAATGCATTTCCATTTCTGTGTCTTAATGCAGCACGTGTTGATTGAATTGAGAGCATTATCTTATTGCAAAAATCTGAGTGTCGATTGTTGTAGAAGATTGAGTAACTTTTTCATAGCATAATTGGAATTTTGATGAGAGACAATTGTAATTAAAAGCTGATCTCCAAAGTGTAGTTGTGCATTCTTGATCACTTGAGTTTATTTTTAGTTTGGTTTGAAAAGTATAATTAAAACTGTTAGGAGTGAGTAATACATATATAAATGGTTAGGCCATGTATTAAAGATTAATGGCTATCATGACTGAAGTTTGTGTGTGTAAAATTGATATTCAAACCAGTGTGATAATGCACCTTTTCACTTGACACTAGTATAGTGAAATTGGCATGAAGTGTTGTCATCAGAGTTAGTTAGGGATACCATTAGTAATTGCAAGTTCGTTTTGTGAGTGTGGAATCAACTTATAGGGTACTCAGATTAGGTAATTCCTTTTTAGTGTGACCTCCAAAGATTAGAACTAGGGTTTTTGAGATTTTCTGCAATCAAGTGAATCATTGAATTAAAGTTGCTATTGATTGGTGATGATTTTGATTTCAGACTTAATGGTTGAGATGGATTGAATAAGGATTTCCAGTGTTCAAACTAGAGTTTACTGATTGTTCTTGTTTTATGATGAGATGAATTGACTTATTTCTGACAGTGTGTGTTTATATATGTTCTTGTGTGCCTCAATTCTTAGATCAAATATCATAAGGAATCATATAAACTTATACTCTAAAAGTTGAACCTTGAGAGCGCAATACATCTCATGTTTTATGAGCCCAGATTGATATACAAATATTTGGTGAATTAATTCGATAGTTATTTCACACAAGAGATGCCTTGAGCTTAACTTGATAGAGAACGCATTTTTTTAATTAATTCCATGAAAGTGTACATGTTTATGAGATGGATAGGCCATAGTCACATCATCTACATATCAACATTAGAGAAATCTTTCACATTGAAGAAGGAATAATCCATGCTAGAGGATTGAAGAAAAGAGGATAATAATTGAAGGTTGAGTGTAACTTCCTGTAGGGTATTCTCTCTATGAATGCCATTTGTCATTAGAATTTTCTAGAGTTTTCATTTGTATATGTTGTTGGAGTGTGACTGCACATTCAATATGCACTATATATTTTGCATTAGTTTATAAGTGAACTAGGAAAATCACAATGTAAAATACAATACTTAATGAAGCACACGTGCCTATAAATATGACACAATTATTTGACTTGGCAACTTGGACCCCATTAAAACTTGTTTTTGGTAAATAAAAGAAACGACTTATCTTATTGAAAATTTACAAAGGATCACATTGCATCATTGTAGAGACTAGACAATATTCATCTAGTTTAGTGTCCCTATACCATAGTCTGTATATACAACATTTGCCAAAAAAATAGCAAATTGCTCGTATATTGCTTGTAATTTGTAAATACTACAAAAAGAAATTTTATTACTTATAAATAAGGGTGGTTGTTCATGTCCATTAGAATTCACCATAAATGCACGAGTATAGAAAGATTCTTAGATATGTGTTGCACTAACACACAAGGAGGTTACTCTCTTTATTCCTATCTAAAGACCCAAATAGTTTGTAATAATTTCCCTTTCTTGAGAGATAGTGAGTGAAAAATTAATTGAGTGTTGGGATTGGGGATATAACCCATCGCTTTATATGGATTTTAGATTTGGGGCTCTAACCTTGGTTGTATATAGTGGTATTGCATCTAGAGGGTATAGACTTGTGATTAAACACCTTATTTGGTGCAAACATATTCATAAAGATTCATCAATTTATTTTTCATCATCATATAGATCAATTTATATGTCATTTTATAGACATGCACATAATCAATCTTCCTAAAACATGGTTGATATTAGTATTCCTTAGACCATTGAATGCCACAAATCATAGTGAGATGCGCTTGAGTGTGGATTGAGTAATCACATTGTTGGAATACTAATATGAATCTCCTATGTGTATCAAAAGAAGAAAGGTGAATTGTAGAATGCATGTGGGGTCATAACAGAGGCATCATGTCATTATGTTAGCAATATAAATATAAAGGGGTATAAAAAATGTTAATGAAAAAATGGATACCTACAATATCTAGTGAAAGTAGGGGTTTTTTAAATTGCGAAAATGTATTGGGTTAGTATTGTTAGGGGGTTAAATAAAGTGATTTTTATAGGTATTTTCCAATATGTAGTCAAATTAAGGGTATTGTTTAGTATGTCGCGAACACACGTGCTATGTCATAGGTTAATTGAGTGACACCCTTGTGAACAACTCACACCAATAGAGTTAAACCGAGACTCCATGGAACAAGCCACAACTGATCGGATCATGGACACACATATCAAGAACACCCGTCAGCAGAGGATCCAACTATATCAAGTTGTCAAAGCAGGCCAAGTCCTTCACCAGGGCAAGTGGCTCACTAGGGACCAAGTTCAGCAGAAGTTTCCTCATCTCATGGAGGAACTGAACACAATGGGGAACATTGCTTCCTAAGGGGGGCGAAATGATCCAGGTGGATATTGGTGGCCACCCACCTATTCCACTTGGACCCCCACCATTGTTTCTTTCATTTTTTCAGTTTCCTTAATTATAGCACATTTTACTATTTTTGGCAGTTTTTCGGGTCCTGAACTTCCAAAGCCGTTTTGAGGCCCTAAACGACAATTTTTTAAAAAATCACATATTATTTATGTGAGTATTTGACTCAAAAAACTTTGTCAAAAGTTATAATCCTTGGATAGATCTTTATAATGAGGTATGATGTGCATCAAACAGAGATTGTATGCCAAAGTTACGACCCCAAGAAATTGATGTACCAATTTACCCCAACGGGGCCCATAGTTTGGTGTTTCATCTCCTAGGGTTATGTTTTTGGATGTTTAGGATTTTCCCATTGTTTCTCACTAATAAATTGGCCTTTGAGCCTCATTGTAACACAATTCAAAGGATTTTAGTTGCCACGTCTCTTCTCAAAGATAAGTTACCTAGCTAGTTTATTTCCATTCTATCTGTAAGCATATTTCAGTTATGTGAAATTAAATGAAATGAAGTCTTATTTCTACTGCATCTCTGCATTTATGTGTATTTTCATATTTTATTGTATTGTTGCATAAGTTCGAATCACACCAGTCAGTTTGCATTGAAATAGACAAAGGTGAATTGAATCATCCATGATGGATTTCAAGGGACGCCACATTTTTTTATGTCGAAGGATAATATGTGGTTAATGGGATCCTCTCCTGGGTTCCCCTCAAACTATGGGATATGTAACGGAAGCTTGGTTGGCATTGGGGGCCATGGTTAATTATGGAAGAAAAGATCGTTCATGAGCTAGCTCAAGTTAGGGAGATTCAAACTAGCCGTGAACGACAGGAAATTTTGGGTCATGTTCATTCCAATAGGGATTCTTGTATTGGGACCCATGTTAGTTCTGAAATTGGAACCAATATTTCCTCCATTGTTGGCACCCACATTGGGACAAAAATTTCTACTAGGGTTAACGCGTGCCATATTGGTCATGGGTTGGGGTTATGTGGAACTAAAGGAAGAGGAAATACTAGATGAATAAGAAGAGATATATCCTAAAGTTGGGCTAGGAGGAGGGATCCTGACACATCGAGAAAGTGTAACTAATTGTTTGAGAGTAAATTGAGTGTGAAGGCCTCTCAATCTCTGTGATTGATGCTCGATAAGAGTGATGGTGTTGGGATGGAATGTACATAATAAACTTAGTTGAATCTAAGAGGATAAATAGTTAAGGAAGTGAACCAAATCAACATACAATAAGAAAATACTATTTGCATAGGTGGTGCAATGTGGTTTCTTATGTGATTTCTATGCTAATCTAATTCGTGCAACCTTGCCCTATAAAATAAAAATACTCTAGCCTAATTGATCAACTACTCCTCAAACAAGCATTAGGCTATGTTTTAAAATGGCCTTTTAAACAACCTAGATACCAAATAATCATAGTCGACAAGGTTGAGTGAACCTGCCAGAAATAATTACCCTTATGATTGTGAGGTGACAAAATCCATAGATCCACAAAATTTTCATCTAAGTGGAATTGCTTCTGACAATTGCCACTTATAGTGTATTTTTCCTAAGATATTGGCCACTAAGGTTACCTTAATCTCGTGGGGACGATATAATATTGGCTTATGGGTTTCAATTTTGGAACTATATTCCAAACCAAGAGTTCGAAGTCTCAAGGGTAACCACTAATATCAGTATTCTAGGCCTTAACCCCTTTGTGGGTTTCTTCTGTGTGTTGATTTTGTACCACTACATGGTGAAATATTTCAATCTCCCTAAATTCAACATCTATGTCAATGTATAGTGACCAACGGGTGTTATTTGGATTCCTATCCCACTAGAACTAACCTAACTAATAGATTGTTTTGTTTTGGTGCCCTAAGTGACTTAATGAATGTGTGTTAAATTATGATTTATTTTAAGGGCTTAAGATAGGGTCATGGTCCAAGTGTTGCTTTAGTGGTGTGTATGATGTGTGCAAATGTAATATGTTACCACTTGATATAAAAATTATTTTCAATTAAATTAAAGGTAATAAACTATTTAAAATAGCAAATAAAGTGTTATAAATAAACAATAATAAGAATTCACCATTAATCAGGAAACTAACTAGCCTATGAGGGTTTCATGCAAGCAATATGGATGTGAGAAAGAGGGGAAAATGTAGGTTCAAATGGGTATGAGACATACCAAGAGTAGAGACAATAATTGTTTTAATAACCTACAAGAAAATTTTTGTAAAGGTAACAAGATTTAAACAATGGTTCTACATTGTCAATTGACCTCTAAAAGGCTAATCATCGAGGGGGGGTCCAAAGAGCAAAGAAAGGGGAGACTAGTATTAATCAAAAAGATATGTTATTGGCTCATAACCTCTAAGGAAGAATCAAGTGAATAGATCTAGGAAATGTAGTAACAGAGTTTCAACCATCCTACAAGAGCAAACTACCAATTCAGTCCCTAAAAACCAGCTTGAAGGAGAAGTATTAAAATCCATGTAGGGGGCTTTTTTTCCTCCTAAGATTTGGAAGTTGTGAGTAAGATGTTTAAACCTTATACTTTTCAAAAATATTTCAACAAGAAATTTAAATAAACTATTTAAATATCTATGCTAACTAATTTATGTCCATGACAACTTCATATAAATCTATCTATAAAAAAAAATTGTTAAAATAAAATATTTTAATGTTATATATATTGAAATATTCAATGTAATTATCAATAAAATATTTTAATACAAATTAATATTGACATATACTTAAAAATATATTAATAATAATAAACCATTTTAATTTTCTCTAATAAAATGTTAGATGTACATGTTATGTAAAATATTTTATTTTAATTTTATATACTCTATATAGCATTCAAAAGTACAATTTAAACAACCAAAAATTACATATTGTATGTTACACAGTAAAAAAGTTTACCCGTGACAAAGCCTACCCACATACAAGTCTACTCCAACTTTGTATCAATAAACCTCAAAGCAATAGAAATTCTGTTTGCTAACTCCGACCTTCTCTTCATTTCTCATCATTTTGTTTTATCTATCTCAATAACATCTTAATCTTGCTTGCTCTTAACTGTTTGTATTATTTTCTTGTTTCATTTTCATGTACAATCTTAAATTTATATTTTTCTTAAAAAAAAAAACAAGTGCATAAACTTTGGATGCAATTATTTTATTTTAAAAGTATTCAAGAGATATATCTTGAATATACATTTCACACTCTGGTATATATTTATATGTGTGGGGTCCATCGTTTATTAGTTAAACATGCACTACACGTGCAGTAATATGTGTACATATTGTTATATAATAACACAACTTTTTGTTTCTTTGCATCAAATTTTTATTTTTTATATATTTTATTTGTATTTTAATTTCATTTTTGGTTATAATGTTTCTTTATTTAATTGTTGGTAAAATAAATTGCTCCATGTAATTCATCCAATAATTCATTAATCACAGGAATGGGAAATTTATCTTTGATGGTGAGCTTATTGAGCTCCCTATAATCCAAACACATGCGCCATGATCCATCCTTCTTGTGCACCAATACTACTGGAGTATAGAAAGAACTTTGACTAGGTTGAATCATACCAGCCTCTAACATTTTTGCAATCATACGTTCAATTTCACTCTTTTTGACATAAGGATATCTATAAGGTCTGATGTTTGGAGGAACACTTCCAGGAATCAAATGAATAGCATGATCATGATCACGAATAGGTGGGAGTCCTTTGGAAGTTTCAAACACCTTGGAATGATTGTCCAAGTCTTTTTGGAGAACTGCAGAAATAGATGATTTTGATGTTGGAACTTCTAGTGAGCATAATTGTGCAATTATACCTCGTTGTTCTTTCTTCAGAAGCTTTGTCATGACATTAGATCTTATTATCTTTCCTGAATTCCCTGCGATACCCCGTAATTCGACTTCCTTTCCTTCTGAAAAAAAGTCAATAAAAGTTCTTGAAAATTAAAAGCTACCGTCCCCAAATATTGTAATCATTGTACTCCTAGTACAACATTAGAACCTCCCATTGGAATGGAAAGAATTGGATTATTCAATACATATTCCCCCATGGTTAGCTTGATATTATGGAATTTTCCAGAGCAATTTATAGTTCCTCCATTTGCAACCATCACTTGATATTCTGGTGATGGGTATAGGAAACAATTCAATTCCTTGGCTACCTTACAATGAATAAAATTATGGGTACTACCTTAATCAATCAGCACTATTACCTTTTTCTTCTTGATATGTCCTTCTATCTTAAGAGTTTGAGGAGTGGTAATTCCTGCCAATGCATTACATGATATGGTCGGACTCATTTCTGCCTCTTCTAGGGTTGGTTCCTGGTGTATACCCTCTTCTTTTGAAGATTATTTTTCATTTTCTTCTTCCTCTTCACAATATATGTAAAATATTTTCTTCTTAGCACACTTATGACCTTTAGTGTATTTGATATCACAACTGTAGCAAAGCCCTTTTTCTATTTTTTCTTCAAATTGTTGTGGTGTCAACCTTGTAGGTTGTGGAAATCTAGGAGTAGCAACACTTCGATATTTATAGAAGTGAGTGGTAGGCTTCCTTGTCGCCATAA
>JAXQQM020060005.1:0-23002 GCA_034641835.2 Pinus albicaulis
AATTAATTGTAATTTTTCTCATTGGCCTTGATGCCATCCTGTACAGCTCCATTCTTATTTTAATACCCAAGAGGTGATTTTTGAAATACTTTCATATCTAGTTTTCATATCTGGATTTCACATTTCAAGTTGACAATATAACAGATAAGTTGACAATTTTTTCAAATGCAAATCTAGATAAAAGCATGGCTGTCTTTGTCAATGATTTTTGGAATACCTCTTATCGTCTAAATTATTAAAATATGAGTTCTGATTTGTTGCATTGTTTGTCAAACCACCTTTTTTGTTGCAGTATTTGTAAAAACCAAAGTTTGATAATATAAGTTTATTAATGTCCAGCAAATGATCAAAGGAGTATGTCAATGGGAAGACCAAGGGTTAGCTCAACTGGTTTTTTTTCATGTTGTTGGGCATCTGCCTAGTTCAACCCTCCTGGTTAGGCACACTAGTCTATGACTTTAGCGAACAGGGTTACTAGGGATGCCATCCACAAACATGAGGAAGCATCTCTTGGGTTTCCCCACAAGGTTTTCCTTGGGGAAAATGTTAGGTCAATGGGATTATAAGAGTACATCACTAGCCAAAATACAATGTGGAAGTGTGGAAGTGTGGACTATAAAGATGCTAAAAATCATATCAAAACAGATTTTTAATTGTGCTAGAAGCAGAACAACAAGAGAAGATAAGAAAGTACATGACTCGGAGTGGAGATAAAGTAATTACAAGAAAAAGATAATATGTATGATATCTGAGGACCAAAGGAACTTTAGTTTGAACTAGTCATGGTATGCTAGTGCTGACAGGTGAGGACGAGCAATTAGATCAAGGGGGGTCTCCCTGCTAGAGTCCTCAATGACCGCAAAATTTTTTTTGGACTAGTGGATGATGTCCTTTGGAGTGTGTCTGGGACTGATAGGGCTCTACAGTATGATCCTTGTGGGAAGCCCAAATTTGAGCAAGCTCTCCTAACATCCAGGCATGGAAAAATTCTCCTGATGGATGGTTGGCTGTGTGGATTTGGGGGCACCCAGCTCCAAGGCCTTGTCGAGTTGTCTACTAAATTGTCTTGTTGGTAAAATGGTGTGCACGTGTGGCCTGGAACAACAACTCCATAAGGACCTTGTGAGGTAAGTGACTAGTCCACTCCTTTCCCATATGGGAAGGGGATATTGAGAAATATATGCACAGATCGACAAAATAATTGTATTAGCGCTGAGAACTCTATTATCACAGTGGTTTGTGAAGCTTTCCAATGAATGAACAAAATGTATTTCATTCTGAAAGTACCCTATAATATATTCTACTATCCTATTATCAACTATATAATTTAGTTTAACTAATTATATAAATGGATGCAAATTAATGCTTATTTAGAGTCTTGTTGATCAAAATAATAGTTTATTGCACCTATATTTTATAGTATTATAGTATTTTGGTATTAAAAATAATATCTTCTAAAATTTGGGTTTCGAAAATTGTTGATAACTTCTTGACTGAAGTGCTTGAGTCTCTCCAAGGAGATGCAATGAGTCACAAATCAATCAAAGTAAGGCAGCAAGCTTCACATTAACAAATCAGCCATATCTTCATCTTCTACTAGCTTCTTAACAATGATCCCTGAAAATGTGATTCATACAAGACTGGAAAGTAGCGATTGCATTGGTCAACCCAAATGGCATGACCAGAAACTCAAAGTGCCCATAATGACACCTGAAAGCGGTCTTAGGAATGCCCTGTTCCCTCACGCATATCTGATGGTACCCGGATCTCAAATCAATCTTTGAGAAGAACCGTGCTCCTCTCAACTCATCCATTGACTCGTCAATTCACGAAGATAAATTTTGTTCTTGGAGATATTCTCATGGAAGCCACGTAGTCAATAGGCAACACCCAATCTTCCTTGCGAGTCCTTCTTCTTCATGACACTGCGGGAAGAAACAAAGGAACAATCACCCAAGCAGAATGTGACAAGGCAGCCAGCTCACGAATGGCTCGCTCTATCTCGTCCCGATAGGCCTTGGGATGCCTATACGGTGTGGTAATCACAGCCTGTATCCCCTGCTCAAGCTCAATCGTGTGCTCAAACCCCGATCCGGTGGCTGCCCTGGTGGTATATCCCCGAAAACTACTGCATATCTGTCGAGAATAGACTGTAGATCAAGGTGCAGTGTCTTCCCTGTATCCACTGCCTCTGAAGCCCGCAACTCTACTGCCCACTCTATATCTCCCTTGCGGAAGGTTGCCTCCATGCTGTGTGCTGACACTGTCTGGGGTGGGTATGTGTGTTGCCCTCGTATCTTCTCATGCTTTCCCGTCTTGGGATCGTCCCACTCCATCTCTAGGGCCTTCCAATCCGTCGTGACCTTCCCTAGAGTAATAAGCCACTGAACACCCAATATCACGTTGGTGTCCGGGATGTCCACCACAAAGAAGTGATCTGTCAATGTATAAGTGCCCATCGTTACTGATAACTCCAGTACATATCGAGCACATGCCATGGTCTGATCCCCTGGTACCAAAACAGAAAACCCATCGAAGCCCTCCATCTGTATGCCTCTCCGCTCAACCATCTGAGCATCAATGAAGTTGTGGGTGGCCCCACTATCGACTAAGACTGAAACCCGTTGTCCGCGCACTGTCCCCCGTACGCGCAGAGTCAAATACTTGGGGACTCCTCAAAATGCGGCTAGAGCTCCCCCAGTAGGTGCAAATGATGCCTGGCCGCGGGTGGTAAGGTACTCTGTGCTGCATAACATCCTCCTGCCTCCTCATCATCCTCCTCATCCTCTTCTCCGCTGCTCTCGGAAAAGACCTCTATGAAATGTGCCTTCCCTGCCGCACATTTGTGTCCCGGTGCCCACGGCTCCTGGCAAGTGAAGCATAATCGCTTCTGCCTCAGCTCTCTCCTGGCCTCATCATCAATCTGCCCTCGTCCCGGATTCGCCTTGGGAGGCGGAGGCCTTCCTTCACTACCCCTAGGTGGAAAGCACGATGCGGGATAAGGTGGCCGAGTCTGAGCAGACATCTGCCTCGTCTCGAGTCCCTGCGATGGTATCTGCCGGTGTGGCAGTTTGTTCGGCAGGACTAGGCCACGAAGTGGCTCCCCGGCAGCCCTTCCACAAACATATAGACCATCGAAATTTTGTCGATAAGTCGGTACCATCACGCAGAAACCCTCAAGAAATCCGAAATGTATGCCTGTCCTGCACTCCCGATGCTGTTTTGGTGTTTGAGCTTGGTCGGCTCAAAAATAACTTGGTTAACTTTCCGAGGATCCCTCTGATAAACGCTCTACCACCCTCCTGGTAAACTCGGCATATGTCGTCACTGTGGAATGCCCGAGCGTCGCCATCCCATGAAACCACCAATCCTGAGCCTCACCCTCTAAATGCAATGTAGCCATCTTAATGGCCTCCGTCTCCGACATTTGATTAAGCTGGAAATAGATGTCCAGCTTCTCCACCCAGGACTTTGCCGTAGTCTTTGATGAACCATCAAACATAGGCAAATGGAATCTACTAGCCGCACGGTGGTCATCACGGTGGTATCCCTGCCCCCTGTGCTGGTGCTGATCATGGGGCTTGATGCCGTACTGGAACTGGAGATAGTGCTCGAAGGGGAGAGTATCCATGAACTCCTATCCTAAGGCCCGCCATTCTGCAAAAGCGGCTGCCCATCGAGTTGGACTCAACTCTCTCGGTGCTGTCGACCCCTCGTCCTCTACCAGGAAGGTAGGCATGGTAGGACGTGTGGGTGCGGGATTATCCCTCTGTGCACCTCCCCGCACTCCTGTCCCCGCGTCTCTTGGCAAGAATGTGGGCATAGTGGATCGCTGAGCCGTCACAATGGGGATAGCATCGTGCACTGGTATGTGGCGAGACATACTCGAACCCTCTCCGATCTGAAGAACTCTAGGGAGTTCTCTCTGGCTGATGTCTATAGCCGAGAGCCTCCGTGACGTATCCTGCACTATCTGCGACGTCTCCTGCAATTGACGGAGGACCGCCTCTTTAAACCTCACATCATCATCTGCCATTGGATTCCGCTGTTCTGGGCCCCTCTCAGGCTGCTCTGCCTCTGAATCTGTCTCAGGTGGCTCCTGATCAGAATCACTTCCTCCGAAAGGAAACTTCCACCTATCCTCAGCTTCTCTACGTTCCTTCCGGTAGATGTAGGGGTTATCCCGTCATAGGCCCAGCACCACGGTACAGCGAGATCTATGCTACGACTGCTTGTAATATCCCCAAAGGGAAATAACCAGTAATACACAGAAATATGCCAGACAGATATATAAAACAAGATGCTAGAACCAGATAATGGAACAAGTACACATAGAATACCAGGATACTAAGCCATTTTATTAATCTGAGAACACATAGATAGGAGTACAAGATAATCAGAATGAGTGCACCTATCCTTGCCCTAGGCAAGTGAAGACCCTCTCAGAACAGATAATCGCTGCAAATAAGGACAACGTCCTAGCTGGCTGAAGAACTGCTATGAAGAGTTGTGTTCTTTGGGTCTACTTTGGAACTATGAGCTGGAAACTAGACAGATGGCTGATCTCAATCCTCCAGACAAACCCCAGAAAATGTGAAACTAATGCTCCACCACCAGTTAGCCCTCACAAGTGAAAACGCTGTCTCTGCTAGTGACAGCGCAGAAGACAGATGAAACGCTGGCCACAAATCCTCCCGATGAGATGACCACTCCTCAGGGCGGCTGCGAAAACGGCGCAAACCCTCACACAGGAGCCATTGCTCATCGGATCGGCGTCCTCCCCGAAGCTGGTCTGTCGTCCTAGGCGGTCGATCTGCTGGATGCGAGTCCAATCTCTCCGGCTGCGTCCTATCTCTCCGGATCTGCGTCCCTGACTAGATCTGCTAGATGCGAGTCCTCCCTACCCGGATCTCTTTGCTATCTCCCGGATGCGTCCTCCAAAGTGGATCTGTCTCCGGATGCGTCCTCTGCACCTTGGTCGGTACGGATCTGCGTCCTCACTATTCGAGATGCGAGTCCTCTGCTTGGATGCGTCCTTCCTACGGATCGGCGTCCTATCTCACGGATGCGCGGTCTCAAGAAGGGGGTTTCTCCTCTCCAAATCTCCACCGAGAAAAGCTAGCACCGCTAGTACTGAGCGAAGGATGATGCTGTGCGCCGGAGACGGGCACTCGAAGTCCCCCGAGGCTAAGGGTGAGATCTCCGAACGGAGACACTCGGTTGCACTAAACAGTGCTGCAGACCGACTAAACAACCGGCGTGCTGAAGCAGACAGAAGTCTAGCTCTCAATATCAATATCAAATCCTGCATGCCCAAATGAGGTGAGAACCCCACCTTTTATAGTGCTAAACTCCCTCCAAAACCTTAACTGCGTCCTTCACTCTCCTTGGCCTGCGCAGTTAACCTTGGGTCAGCCTGATGCCTCCCCATCATACTCATGTGGACCCCAAAGGCCCCCTCTTTAAGTTATAACGTCAATCAACTAGGAAAAACACTTTATTTATAAAGTGAGGTGACTAAAGTGAGGTAACCCCTCTTATTTCTCACTTTATTTATTACTTCTAGCTAAAGCAGCAAAATTAAACAAAAATGGAATATTCCAATTAGCAAAGCTAATTGGGAATATTACAGTCTCCCCCGGCAAAACGTTGCTTGTCCTCAAGCAACTGAAGTGATGGATGCTGTAAGATCCTCTCATCCTCCCAAGTGGCATCCTCATCCGGCAAATTCTTCCATCTCACCAAGAATTCTCTGATCTTCCTGCTCCGCAGCTGTCTCTCCCTAGTGTCGATAATAGCCTCCGGCTGTAACACCAGATGCCCCTCATCATCTGTAGGCGGTAGCTCCTCGGTGACCCTCACATGCTGGCCTAGTGCCTTTTTCAGGCATGATACATGAAAGATGTTATGAATCCGGCTGCCTTGGGGCAGCTCCAACTCATACGCAACCTGCCTGATCCTGCGTATCACCCTGTATGGTCCATAAAAACGAGGCTTTAGCTTCTCCGCCCCCTTCTGCTTGAGCGAAGACTGTCGGTATGGCTGTAGCCGTAGGTAGACCAGGTCCCCGACCTCAAAGTGTCTCTCCACCCGACCCTTATCAGCATACAACTTCTGCTGATTCTGTGCTGTGGCTATGTTGTCCTTGAGAGCTCGGAGGATGTCTTGGCTCTCTCGGATCCATAACTTGGCTCGCGGAGCCCTGCTAACACCGAACATCATGTCCACAAAAGATAAGGAATGATAGCCATATAAAGCATAGAAAGGTGTCATACCGATGGACATATGGTGCGTTGTGTTGTAGCAGTACTCGCCCAAATGTAGCCATTTCACCCATGCTCTCTGCTGCCCACTGACGTAGTTACGCAAGTAGCCTTCCAGCCACTTGTTAACTATCTCCGTCTGCCCGTCCGTCTGGGGATGATAACTAGTGCTCGGTGTCAACTCTGTCCCCACTAGTCGGAAGAGCTCCTGCCAGAATCCGCCCATAAAACGGCTGTCCCTGTCGCTGACAATGGTCTTGGGTAGACCATGCAATTTGAAAACCTCCCTGAAAAACAACTCTGCCACCTGTGCCGCTGTGTGATGTGCTGAAATGGCGAAAAAGTGAGCATACTTTGTCAGCCTGTCAACCACCATGAAGATGCAATCCTTACCCTGCACTGTGGGCAACCCTGTGATGAAGTCCATCGAAATGCTCTCCCACTTCCCCTCCGGAATGGGAAGAGGCTGCAACAGCCCTGCAGGGTGACTCATCTCCCCCTTGTTTCGCTGGCAAACCTCGCACTCCCTGACATGCTGGAGTACGTCCTCCTTGAGGCCCTTCCATGCAAATCTCTCCCGGATGGCCCTGTATGTCTTGGTGAACCCCTGATGGCCCGCCAATGGTGAATCATGTGAAGCCTGGAGTATTTTCTTTTTGAGCTGAGATCCCTCAGTCAAGAAGATCCTGTCCCTGTAATAGATGACCTCATCGGCCACCCTGTATCTGCTATCCGCTACCTGCCCATCCAGAACTTCGCATGCAAATCTATCTTTGGAGTACTCAACCAGTAGTCGAGCCTTCCAGTCAGCGTCCAAGCTCATGAGTGATAACGTGGCCGGTCTACGAGAAAGGGCATCGGCTACCACGTTATTCTTTCCTTTGACATACTCTATGTCAAAGTCGTAAGCCTGGATCTTGCTGATCCATTTCTGCTGTCTCCCCTGCAACTGCTTCTGCTCCAGAAAGTACCTCAGGCTGTTATGATCTGTCCTTACCCTGAATCTGCCACCTACCAGGTACTGCCGGAATTTGGCCAATGCATGCATGATGGCCAGCATCTCCTTGTCGTATATGGGATACAGCCTCTCGTGCGGAAGGAGCTTCCGGCTCTCGAAAGCAATCGGATGACCCTCCTGCATCAAAACCGCACCAATCCCCTCTCCTGATGCATCGCACTCTAGGACAAAGGGCTGCGTAAAATCTGGCAATGCTAATACGGGACAACTACTCATTACCTCCTTGAGCTTGTCAAAAGCTCGCTGGGCTGTGTCCGACCAACTGAATGCCCCCTTCCTCGTCAGATCCGTGAGGGGTGCAGCAAGCTGAGAGAAGCCCTTGACGAACTTCCTGTAGTAGGTGCAGATACCAATAAATCCTCGAAGCTCCGTCACATTCCGTGGTTCTGGCCAGTCCCTGATAGCCCGGATTTTCTCCTCGTGGACTCTCACTCCGTCCACTCCTATAATGTGTCCTAGATACATCATCTCGGTCAACCCAAACTCACACTTGGAGAGCTTGGCATAGAACTGCTGCTCCTCCAAAATGTGCAAGACCGTCTCAATATGCTGGAGATGCTCCTCCCAAGTCCTGCTGTATATAAGGATGTCATCAAAGAAAACCAGCAGGAACTTTCTCAGATGATCCCTGAAAATGTGATTCATACAAGACTGGAAAGTAGCAGGTGCATTGGTCAACCCAAATGGCATGACCAGAAACTCAAAGTGCCCATAATGACACCTGAAAGCGGTCTTAGGAATGTCCTGTTCCCTCACGCGTATCTGATGGTACCCGGATCTCAAATCAGTCTTTGAGAAGAACCGTGCTCCTCTCAACTCATCCATCAGCTCGTCGATCCTGGGAATGGGGTACCTGTTCTTCAGGGTCTTCTTGTTCAGAGCCCTGTAGTCAATGCACATGCGTAAGGTGCCGTCCTTCTTCTTCACCAGCACTACTGAAGAAGCAAAAGGGCTAGTGCTAGGCCGAATGTGACCAAGGGCCAGCAACTCCTGAATGGCTCGCTCTATCTCATCCCGATAGGCCTTGGGATGCCTATACGGTGTGGTAATCACGGCCTGTATCCCCTGCTCAAGCTCGATCGTGTGCTCAAACCCCCGATCCGGTGGCTGCCCTGGTGGAATATCCCCGAAAACTACTGCATATCTATCGAGAATAGACTGTAGATCAGGGTGCACTGTCTGTCCTGTATCCACTGCCTCCGAAGCCCGCAACTCTACTGCCCACTCTATATCTCCCTTGCGGAAGGTCGCCTCCATGCTGTGTGCCGACACTGTCTGGGGTGGGTATGTGTGCTGCCCTCGTATCTTCTCATGCTTCCCCGTCTTGGGATCATCCCACTCCATCTCTAGGGCCTTCCAATCCGTCGTGACCTTCCCTAGAGTAATAAGCCACTGAACTCCTAATATCACGTTGGTGTCCGGGATGTCCACCACAAAGAAGTGATCGGTCAATGTATAATTGCCCATCGTCACTGATAACTCTGGGACATATCGAGCACATGCCATGGTCTGATCTCCTGGTACCAAAACAGAAAACCCATCAAAGCCCTCCGTCGGTATGCCTCTCCGCTCAACCATCTGGGCATCAATGAAGTTGTGGGTGGCCCCACTATCGACTAAGACTGAAACTCGCTGCCCGCGCACTGTCCCCCGTACGCGCAAGGTCAAATACTTGGGGACTCCTCGTAATGCTGCTAGAGCTCCCCCAGTAGGTGCGAATGATGCCCCACCTGTCGCGGGTGGTGGAGGTGGTAAGGTACTCTGTGCTGCATAACATCCTCCTGCCTCCTCATCATCCTCCTCATCCTCTTCTCCGCTGCTCTCGGAGAAGACCTCTATGAAATGTGCCTTCCCTGCCGCACATTTGTGTCCCAGTGCCCACGGCTCCTGGCAAGTGAAGCATAATCGCTTCCGCCTCAGCTCTCTCCTAGCCTCATCATCAATCTGCCCTCGTCCCGGATTCGCCTTGGGAGGCGGAGCCCTCGTGTCCTTACCCTTAGGCTGGAAAGCCTGTCTCTGGGGATAAGGTGGCCGAGTCCTGGGCAAGACATCCTGCAAGTCTCGAGTCCTACTGATGGCATCCTGCAGTGTAGCCGGTTTGTTCGACCGGACTAGGCCACGAAGTGGCTCTGACAGCCCTTCCACAAACATATAGACCATCCGAGTTGTCGATAAGTCAGGTACCATCACTGAAACCCTCAAGAAATCCGAAATGTATGCCTCTGCACTCCCAGTCTGAAGGTACTCTGTGCTGCATAACAACCTCCTACCTCCTCATCATCCCCTTCATCCTCTTCTCCGCTGCTCTCGGAGAAGACCTCTATCGAAATGTGCCTTCCTGCCAGCACATTTGTGTCCGGTACCCATGGCTCTGGCAAGTGAAACACAATCGCTTCGCCTGTTTCTCTCCACAGCCTCATCCAGTATTTTCAATCCGGGAATAAACACCTTCAGGAGGCGGCACCCTCGTGTCCCTTACCCTTAGGTGGAGAGAAGTGTACGGGATAAGGTGGCCGAGTCACAGCCAGGAACATCTGTAAGTCTCGAGAGTCCTACGTAGCATCCTGTGGGTGTGCTGGCCCGGTTTGTTAATGGACTGAGCCAGAGAGTGGCTCACAATCGACCCCTCCTGACATATAAACCATCCAGGAGTACAGCAGGTAAATGCAGTGCCATCAACGAAACCCTCAAGAAATGCGAGATGTATGCCTACGCACTCGGTCTGTTTGAGCTTGGTCAGCTCAACAAAATGCTGCTCCGGATCCCTCCTGTCAAAACGCTCTACCACCCTCCTGGTAAACTCGGCATATGTCGTCACTGTGGAATGCCTGAGTGTCGCCATCCCATGAAACCACCAGTCCTGAGCCTCACCCTCTAAATGCAATGTAGCCACCTTAATGGCCTCCGTCTCCGACATCTGGTTAAGCTGGAAATAGATGTCCAGCTTCTCCACCCAGGACTTTGCCGAATTGTTTGATGAACCATCAAACGTAGGCAAATGAAATCTACTAGCCGCGCGGTGGTCATCACGGTGGTGTCCGTGCCCCTTGTGCTGGTGCTGATCACGGGGTTTGATGCCATACTGAATATGGAGATAGCGCTCGAAGGTGAGAGAATCCATGAATGCCTGTCCGAAAGCCTGATACTCTGCAAAAGCGGCCGCCCATCGAGCTGGACTCAACTCTCTCGGTGCTGTCGACCCCTCGTCTTCTACCAGGAAGGTAGGCATGGTAGGTCGCGTGGGTGCTGGATTATCCCTCTGTGCACCTCCCCGTACTCCTGTCCCTGTGTCTTCTGGCAAGAATGTGGGCATAGTGGATCGCGCGGGTACCTGAGTCGTCACAATGGGAATAGCATCGTGCACTGGTACGTGGCGAGACATACCAGGTCCCTCACCGATCTGAAGAACTCTAGGGAGTTCTTTCTGACTGATCTCCATGGCCACGAGTCTCTGTGACATCTCCTGCATGTGATGGAGAATCTCTCTAAACCTCACATCATCACCTGCCATTGGATTACGCTGTTCTGGGCCCTTCTCAGGCTGCTCTGCCTCTGAATCTGTCTCGGGTGGTTCCTGATCAGAATCACTTCCCCCGAAGGGAAACTTCCACCCACTCTCAGCTTCTCTGCGTTCCTTCTGATAGATGTAGGGGTTATCCCCGGGCGTCATAGACTGCTAGCACCATAGGCTGAGCCAGATCTATGCTCTGATACCACTGTAATATCCCCAAAGGGAAATAACTAGTAATACACAGAAATATGCCAGACAGATATATAAAACAAAATGCTGGAACCAGATAATGGAACAAGTACACATAGAATGCCAGAACACTAAGCCATTTTATTAATCTCAGAACACATAGATAGGAGTACAAGATAATCAGAATGAGTGCACCTATCCTTGCACTAGGCAAGTGGAGACCCTCTCAGAACAAATAATGGCTGCAAATAAGGACAACGTCCTAGCTGGCTGAAGAACTGCTATGAAGAACTGCTGCTGGAATGCACTGGAACTATGAGCTGGAAACTAGGAAGATGGCTGATCTCAATCCTCCAGACAAACCCCAGAAAATGTGAAACTGATGCTCCACCACCAGTCAACCCTCACAAGTGAAAACGCTGTCTCTGCTAGTGACAGCGCAGAAGACAGATGAAACGCTGGCCACAAATCCTCCAGATGAGATGACCACTCCTCAGGGCTGAAAACACTGAAAACGCTGCCAAACCCTCACACAAAGACCCTGCTCACCAGATCAGCGTCCTCCCTGACTGGATCTGCGTCCTAGCTGCCCAGATCTGCTGGATCTGAGTCCTCCCTCTCCAGATCTGCGTCTTATCTCTCCAGATCTGCGTCCCCCAAGGCTAGATCTGCTAGATCTGAGTCCTCCCTATCCAGATCTGCTGCTATCTCTCCAGATCTGCGTCCTCCAAGGCTGGATCTGCTATCTCTCCCGGATCTCAAGTATCTCTTTGCCTTGAGTCGAGGTGGATCTCGCGTCCTGCTAATCCCGGATACGGAGTCCTCTTGCCCGGATGCAAGTCTTCCCCTCTGGATCAGCGTCCTATCTCCTGGATCTGCACAGCCTCAAGAAGGGGTTCTCCCCTCTCCAAAATCTCCACCAGAAACTGCTGCTAATTACCACTGAAACTGAAGGATGATGCTTAGAAAATAACCTTACCAGGGCAGGCACTCGAAGTCCCCCGAGGCTAAGGGTGATACCAAGAAAATAACCTTACCAGGGCAGGCACTCGAAGTCCCCCGAGGCTCAGGGTGAGATCTCCGAACGGAGACACTCGGTTGCACTAAACAGTGCTGCAGACCGACTAAACAACCGGCGTGCTGAAGCAGACAGAAGTCTAGCTCTCGATATCAATATCAAATCATGCATGCCCAAATGAGGTGAGAACCCCACCTTTTATAGTGCCAAACTCCCTCCAAAACCTTGACTGCGTCCTTCACTCTCCTTAGCCTGCGCAGTTAATCTTGGGTTAGCCTGATGCCTCCCCTTCATACTCATGTGGACTTCCAAGGCCCCCTCTCTAAGTTATAACGTCAATCAACTAGGAAAAACACTTTATTTTATAAAGTGAGGTGACTAAAGTGAGGTAACCCCTCTTATTTCTCACTTTATTTATTATTTCTAGCTAAAGCGGCAAAATTAAACAAAAATGAAATATTCCAATTAGCAAAGCTAATTGGGAATATTACATAGATAACCCGACTCACCCCCAACACCATGGGCCTATGTTTTGGACATAATCCAAATCCTTTTGAGATTGAAATTAGACTATAAAAAATACTTTAGAGCAGAATAAAATGTCACATTCTATTGTCCATGAGGTGAAGACCCAGTGAAATAAATCCTCAGGTTTTGACCAAAAGCTATTAAATCTACAAATAATAGCCTTTGATTGAAGAGCTAAAAATGCAGAAGTTACCTCTTTTTTATATCCATTGTTGGGGTCTGCTCCAATTTGTCCACAATGTAGGGGCCTACAGAGATTTGGCTAAGATTTTAAGGTATATTAACCTTCCCGTGAGCAACCAAAATTGGGGTCTTTCCTTTTGTTGCATCCTTGTAGGAGACTAATAAGTTTTGTGTCTTGGCTCTGGGAGCTCCTCCTCGTAACCAAAAATGTAGAACAATGGTTGAATATCTGGAAGTATCATAGTCTTTGATCTGAGAACAATTCTGAAGGAACCTCCCTCCAAAAATGAATCATTGTTGCTCAAGATGAATGCTCGATTTATACTCAATACCTTGTTTTAGGCAAGAAACCAGATCTGTGGCTTTTGACCAAAAACGATAAATCCTCCTGTACATTTTTAATAAAAATCTGAAAAGAGTATAAATCGTGCTTTGTTTGTGGTTCTGAACCACCACGACAAGGAGTGTGAGCAACCCCAAATGGAGGAGATGGAGTCATGCTGTTAGCATCACCACTGTCTAGAAGCGACCCCTATATGGTTGATGTGTTACCCATGTTGAAGAATCAATGCAGATATATATTACGGTTTGATTCTTCGATCTTGATAATTACTTTTGATTATGTTGTCTTCTTTGCTTCTTTATTATCTTTATCTTTCATCAAGTAATTACCATATTATGTGTGTATGAAGATAAAAAAACAAGAGACACAAGACATAGGCGCTATGCCAGGGAAAAACCCCACTCGAGGGGAAAACGTAGTCAAAATAATTCTTCCTTTCAATAGTATTCTTTGAGACTCTTCACCCTAGACATGAGCCAAACTTTCCCCCCACGCCAAGTCATCCTTCCAGATCTTCGACCTAGCAGTAACAACAACCAGTCTTCCAGCAACTTCACAGATTTGCAACAACAACAACTTCCAAACTTCAAAGATTTCGATCTCCCAAGAGAGACCACGAAACAGAGAGATTCTTTCACCAAAATTTCGATTTTCTCTTTCTCTTTCACCTAGACCCAACACTCACTTCTTTTTCCTCCTTCTTCAATTTCCTTTTTTCTTTGTTGCAGTGAATTGCAGTGAATGAGTGAGCAAATGAATTCGACCTCCTTGCATTTATAGCCTTCTGATGGGTTTGAATTCCTCCCATTGAGGCCGACTTGATCTCCTTAAGGCCGACTTGATGTGGAGGGCTACTAGACCACTTTTTGACTAAAAAATAAACCTAATTACATGATTCAAAAGCCCAAGGAAGGCCAATATAAATCTTAATGACTAACCTAGAAGTCCACAACCAGGACCTTATACTAAATAAGACCCAAGCATGAAACCCATGCTTTAATAAGTCATTTAATAATAAAAATAAATGTCAAAATAATAATATAAATTCTTTTGATGAATACAATAAATATAAATTATGATGACCGAACCTAGTTATAATCTTCAACACTCCCTCTTAACTAGGGAGGTATTCATAATATACAACGAGAAGGTCTCAAACTATAGGAAACTATGAAGAACATTAGGCACTGCAATGCCATGGACTATATTCCTGACCAAGGCAATCTATCCTTTTGGTCACTCATCTCTTTAGGCACCACAATGCCATGGACTAGATTCCTGACCAAGGAAATCTATCCATTTGGGACTAAGGTGGACTAAAGATTTCAACATCTATAGGTACCATCAGACTTACTTACTAACCTTTAACCCAACGAACTAGGTGCACATCCACCCGATGCCACCCTCCTTACCAGACATCAACATAAGGTGCCGACCCTGATGTCTTTCCAGGCAATGCTTCACTCGCAAAGCCTCAACATATCTCTTCCAAATCATTAATATTAATACAATTAGAAATATTACCTGACCAAGATTGTCTCTTAAGTATTCAAACTTCTTATTAGGAAGAGCCTTTGTCAGTATGTCAGCCACTTGTTCATCTGTCGGGACATACTCCAGCTTCACGATCCCATCTTGTACCAAATTCCTGATGTAATGGTATTTATTGTTGATGTGCTTCGTCCTAGAATGAAACACAGGATCTCCAGACATCTTAATGCAACTTTAATTATCACAGTTGATTATAGTAGGACTTAGATGACTTTCAAACAAGTCTGTCAGAAGCTTCCTTAGCCATACTGTCTCCTTTCCTATTTCACATGCAACTACATTTTCAACTTCAACACTACTTATAACAACAGGTCCTTGCTTTCTACTGATCCATGATACCATAGTAGATCCCAGGCTAAAGCATCCACCAGTAGTACTTCTTCCATCAGACTCACTGCCACCCTAGTCGGAATCGAAGAAGCCAATTAGATTGACTTCCTCACTTTTATATTTGAGGCAGTGATGTATAGTTCGAGAATCGACAGAGATATCTCAATATGTGTTTGGCAGCTATCCAATGTTCATGACGAGGTTCCAATTGAAATTGACTAAGGATGTTCACAACAAAGCATATATCTGGCCTAGTGTTTACCAGATACATTAGGGAGTCCACCAACTGTCGATAGGAGGTTGGATCCATGAGACTTGAGTCGGAACCTTGCAACCTTTGGAAGTTTGTGATCATAGGAGTAGTCATAGGCTTGGAGTCCATCATCTCAAATTTTTGCAATATCTTGATAATGTATTTTCCTTGCCCCAAGTATATCTCCCCAGGTTTCTGCCATACTTTGAGACCCAGGTCGTAATGCATAAGTCCTAGATCCTTCATTTCAAATTCAACTGCCAACATCTTCTTACATTCTTCAATTTTGTGCTCCACACCTGTAATGAATAGATCATCCACATATAGTAGAATAATGATGGGTTCATTACTCACGACCTTGATGTAGATATTTGGATCAACAATACACTTCACAAACCCATTTCTTAAGATATATGCATCCATCCTTGCATACCATGCCCTAAGATCTTGGTTCAAGCCATATAGTGCTTTGTTAAGTTTGTAGGCGTGAGAGCCCCTGCTATTTACTTCGAAACCTTAGGGTTGTTCGATGTATACTTCCTCATCAATGGTCCCATTTAGAAATGCAGTCTTCACATCCATTTGATGGATATTCCAACACATCGTAGCAGCTAGTGAAACCAAATATCTAATGGTAGTATACCTTGCTATACGTGCAAAGGTTTCTTCATAGTCTATTCCTTCCTTTTGAGAGAAGCCCCTTGCAATGAACCTTGCTTTGTACTTGTCTATGCTTCCATCAACATCATGCTTAATTTTGTAGATCCATTTAGATGTGACAACTGATTTGTCACTAGGTCTAGGAATGATCTCCCAAACCCCATTATTCATAATGGATTGGTATTCTTCTTACATTGCCTTCTTCCAGACATCTTGTTGAGCAACCTCTTCAAATATAGATGGTTTAGCTTGAATGAGCTTTGTCATGTATGTAGCATAGCCAGAGAATCTTTTCGGTCTTTTACTTTCCCTAAAGGTTCCTATGGGAGCTTCATGTCCTTCAACATATTGTAGAGTAGATTTTAACCAAATTGGCCTCTTCCTTGTATTCAGGATGACCACAGGTTGAATAAGCTCACTCGTTCCTTCTTCTTCTTGATTTGTAGTAGGATCTTCATGATGTAGATCTTCTTCTTCGAATATGGGAGATTCTTCGTCACCAGAATCTATGGGAATATCCTTGGACTTCTTATAGGTTTGGCTCTTATCAAATATGACATCTTTGCTTACTTCGATTTGCCTTCTTTCTTTGATGTAGATTTTGTATGCCTTTGATGAGAAACTATATCCAACGAATATTCCTTTGATACTAGTAGAATCCAACTTCTTTTGCTTATCCTTTGGAACATGGATGTATGCAGGGCTTCCAAAGATTCGAAGGTGATCCACACTTGGCTTCTGTCCTGTAAATACTTCTTTGGGAGTTATGTTCTTGAGACTTCTATGAGGACTTCTATTTTGTCTGTACACAACTGTCATGGCTGCTTCTCCCCATAAGAATTTTGGTAGGTCTTGATCAAGGAGCATTGTCTTAATGCCTTCCTTAATAGACCTATTATTTCTTTCAGCAACTTTGTTCTGTTTGGGATAGTAGGGAACAATGAGCTCCCTCTTAATTCTTGCTTCCTTGCAATATTCAATCAGCTCCTTGGAAGTGTATTTGCCACCATTAACAGATCTTAGAGTCTTTATCTTTCTTTCAGTGAGGTTTTCCACTTCAGCTCAAAATTCCTTGAATTTATCAAATACTTCATCTTTCTTTTTGAGAAGATAGATCCATGTCTTTCTAGAATGGTCATCTATGAAAGTCACATAGTAGAGATGACCTCCAAGAGATTTGTCAGACATGGGCCCACACACATCAGAGTGAATGAGGTCCAAGATTTCCTTGGCCCTAGATTCACTATTTGGAAATGGTTTTCTTGTATGTTTTCCCAAAGAGCATCCCTTGCACACACCTTCATGATCTTCCTTTATATTGGGGATGCCATTGACTAGTTGACGAAGAGAGGGAATGAGCCTATAGTGTAAATGTCCAGATCTTTTATACCATAGTTCAATAGGACTAATTTCCATATGAACCAAGGCTTGAGGAGATGGTGTAGTAACCCTATACAAATTTCCTTCACAAACTCCAATGACTCTAGCTTTGTTAATGTTAAGTGTTGTTGCCCCAGACCAATAATTTTCCATCAACAAAAGAAATTCTTTCTCCTTTATCTTCTAAATAAGAAATGGAAAGTAGATTCTTTTTCAAACCTGGAACATATAGTATGTTGTTGAGGTGCAACTTCAATCCACTTTCCAATTCTAGTGAGGTTGATCATAGTCCTTTCACAACATAGCTTTTGTTGTCACCCAATTCCACTGCATGTGAGGATGGCTGTCTTGATAGTGTATGTAGTTGTTTGCTTTCTCAATTCATGTGCCTTGATGCTCCACTATTAATGATCCATGCATTGTCATCATGGAGAGATCCTGTAAGGGCAGCCAAAAGTCCTTCATCTTTGACTTTAGTGAATAGATAATGAAAGAGCTTCTTGATCCATCTCCTTGTAGAGTTGATACCAATCCTTATGTAGTCCATTAATGAGGGAGATTCCATGCCAACAATGTGATCTTCAATCCTTCCTAACCTTTGCTTTGATAACATGTTGAAGAATCAAAACAAATATATATTAGGGTTTGATTCTTCGATCTTGATAATTACTTGTGATTATGTTGGCTTCTTTACTTCTTTATTATCTTTATCTTTCATCAAGTAATTACCATTTTATGTGTGTATGAAGATAAAAAACAAGAGACACAAGATATAGGCACTATGCCAGGGCAAAAACCTCCTCAAGGGGAAATCCCAGTCAAGATAATTCTTCCTCTCAATAGTATTCTTTGAGACTCTTCAAAAGACATGAGCCAAACTTTCCCTCCACACTAAGTCAGCCTTCCATATCTTCGACCCAGCAGTAGCAACGGCCAGTCTTCTAGCAGCTTCACAGATTTGCAGCAGCAACAACTTCCAAACTTCAAAGACTTCAATCTCCCAAGAGAGACCCCGAAACAAAGAGATTCCTTCACCAAAATTTCGATTTCCTCTCTCTTTCACCTAGACCTCACTCACACTTCTTTTGCCTCCTTCAATTTCATACTTTTTCATTTGTTGCAGTGAATAAGTGAGCTAATGAATTCGACCTCCTTGCATTTATAACCTTCTGATGGGTTCAAATTCCTCCCTTTGAGGCCGACTTGATGTGGAGGGCTACTAGACCACTTTTGACTCAAAAATTAACCTAATTACGTGATTCAAAATCCCAAGGAGGTTCAATATAAATCTGTAATGACTAACCTAGAAGTCCACAATTGGGACCTTATACTAAATATGACCCAAGCATGAAACCCATGCTTTAATAAGTCATTTAATAATAAAAATAAATGTCAAAATAATAATATAAATTCTTTTTCTTCAATTCTTTTGATGAGTACAATAAATATAAATTATGAAGACCTAACCTAGTTATGATCTTCAACAACCCACAAGCATTGACTTTTCAAACTAGCACCAGGTTTTGAGACACAACCCAGATGGGTGCGCTCCCCAAAACTAGTGCACATGAATGCAAGCTAAAACAAAGAATACTGGTGTTGATCCCAGTATTAGACAACATTGCTTATTTGTGGAAACATCTATGCACTGTTCCAACATATTTTCGCCACATCGTGCCGGTTCTGACCTCGCTCAAATAGAGCAGACAAAGGAATGAAGTAGAGCTTCGATTGCATGCATATAGTTACTCAAAATGCTGAGCCCAACAAAAGCCTTGAGACCGCATACGACCAACACCTCTTTGACCAATAGGAACCACAACACCTATCCGATGGGACCATCTTGAGTGCATAAAATAGAAACCTCGATGCACACCCCATCCATGGAGGCTAAGACCAAGCCAAGTCGCAAGGCAGCAACCAGATAAAATCTCCATGAAGGAAAAACCCTAACAAGTAGTCCGTAGTCCATATTTTTCCTCCCACTCGATGAAAATGTTCCCACAAGTCAAATATTATTGATTGGGCGATTTATATTAGTTTTGGAACTGAATGATTTTTCTTACAGATTGCAACTACCTCTATATATAAAGATTTGAATTTCATTGTATTTCCTCTAAGCCTTTTAGAAAAGTATCTTTCAGTTTTGAGAATGTCTTTCCTACTTATGTTGATATTCAAATTATGAATGAAAGAATCAACAAAATTTGGAATCAATGTTATGAGAACTGAACTGGTGATCGAACTGAAAAACCTTGTGAAAACGGTTTACCAAAAACACATAAACTATTCATATTTTAAAGAAAAACATACATACTCATGTGCATCCATATGAATCCAAACCATTTATACACAAATATGCAAAAGTTCTCATTTACATAGCTTGTAAGGGTGCACATAACCAAAATAGCATCGAGTGCAATCCATCTCTGACCCAAAAATACATCAACAAATAGGCTCTAGATGGCCTCTAGAATTAAAAAAAAATCACGTTACAACAAATGCCTACATATCGTCAAAATCATTGCCTATATTGGGCTCTTCGTCATCAATATAACCATTTAGGCATTAAAATAAGATAGAAAAAACGTAGCATGTCATGTCAAGATTTTGTTTGAGTGATTGGTACATTTTTAGTCGAGTCTTGATAGTGGAGTTCGACAACCAATGCCACTAACATCAAAGTACATAGAGGGCTTGGTGCTTGTTACCCACCTCTTGTGGGTAGTTTATATAGGAGATTTTTTCTCCTAGATGGTCCTTAGCCGGCAGCCAACAACCCCTTGGAGTCACCAGATAGACCAATGTGTCATTGTCTTCGCCACCTGAGCCAGCCATGTGGTCCCTCGACCACTTGTCATGAATGTATGTTTGAAGGTGGACCTCCCAACCCCAAAGGTATGGCTTTTCATTGGTATAGTTGAGTAATTTTCCTTACTTGTCATGGGCACTTTTGGGCATGGATTGGTGGGGGGATTCGACGGAAAGAGTGGGTTAGGCTTGTATTTTTGTCTCCACTGCTTGATTTCGTGGTTACCCTTGTATCCTATTCCCGTGGGATCTCCTTTAGTGACCATTTGACTTTAGGGTTGGCATTACAAGGGAAACGACATTGGTTGCGTCGTCCCACTTCTTGATACCACCTACATTACTCCCCTTCCACTCACGTTATCTCCATTCATCTCTTTTCCCATCCAGGTCGAAATGTGTTCGCTGGGTCCACATACGGTTAGCCTCCCCCTCCCCTTGTCTACACCTTGGGTCGGGCCTGGAACGATGCCTCGAAGGTTGATGTACCTAAAAAGGAAAGAAAAATCATAATTTGGCCACCCTCAACAGGAAATGTACCACAAAATGCAAAAGATGGCCGAGACATACAAATTTAGCACTTGGGCAAAAGCCAAACATGAACTCTACCCCATATCCTTGGCCATCACCCTGGTTCCTATGGGCCCTAGATGAGCTCCCTCTATCATTAAGGAGCCCATGATTGTCCCAATCCATGGTGGGTGATGAACCGCCCAATCTTAAGGGGGTATTCACTGCTACATATTACACATCATGCTCTCATCCCCTGGAGCCCCAAGCAGTTATGAAGAAAAATCAATAAAAGGCAAAAGGCATAAGAAGAAGGGTGAAAAAACAAAGGTCAGGGTAACTCATGTACCACGATTTGTTGATTTATGGTAGCATCAGATGTGCTCTAGCCTTGTAACTTTTTATATAGGCTTAGACACATGTATTCCATAATACCCAGAAAGGATTTTGGAAAATTTTGTTAAAACTTGGATACCAGAGGACAAGTGGTTCCCTAAGGCTTTGATCTTTGCCCTAGGGAAAAGTGTCCAAATGTATTTAACTTTTTCTCCTAAAGTAAATTTATAAGAGGTAAAGTCAAATCTGATTTAAAAGTGACTTTATAAGTGATAAAGTTACTAAGTCTAATTTTAGAGTGACTTTATTAAAGTCAATGTGAAATTAGAAAGTGAAAAGTGACTATAGGAATAGAAGGCTAAGTGGGTCTTTATTTAAGTGGGGTGAATTGAAAAATAGAAAGTGAGAATTAAATGCACATTTAATCTCAGCCCTAGATCTAAAGCTATCTCAGCCACTGGATTTAGGGATTCCCCAAAAGTCACTTAGGGTTAGGTTAAAGGACGAAAAGAAGAGAAAAGGTCATTTAGTCTTTCATGAGCAGATTGAGAGAAGAGGAGAAGAGAGCAAGAAGATTTTTCTAAGCAGAGAAGGAGAAACAATACCTTGGCACTTTTACCAAGGCAACTTCATTTCAACAAATCCATACAACAAGTAGCAACATGAATTTCGAGGCAAGTGGCACGGAATTCGAGGAAGGGAAAAAATCATTTATTGTAGCACGAATTTCAAGGTCCGTACAACAGTTAAGGAGGTACGGAAATCGAGGTCCATACAACAACAAAACATGACTGTTTTTGAGGTCCGTACAGTAGCTCAGCGGCACGAAAAACGAGGTCCGTACATCAGTCGTAAACATAGTTTTCAAGGCATCTTTGGCATAGTTTTCAAGGAAGGCCGTACAACTATTCCGGCAATGTTTTCGGTGGTGTCTGTAAAACATTTAAGGTTGTACCTTTTGCTTTAATTTTCTGTTTGCATTTGGCACGAAAATCGAGGTGGAGTTTATGCACAGTTTTTGAGATAAGTAAAAATTACTGGTTGCTGGAATTTTTACTATACATTTTATTTCTCTATAAAAGCAATATTCAGAAATAAAGAAGAGCTTTCGAACTGGTTTTCTCCAAGAGTTGTAGGGGGTTTTTTGAGGGTCATATTGACCAAAAATCAGCGTGTCATTTTCTGTGTGTGGCTAAAATAATTTTTGAGTTTTATTTCTGCATTTTTCAGCACTTTGAAATTTCCAGAATTTGTGTTTTCAGAAATATTTATTATTTCCAGCTTGTTGAATGTATGTTTATGGGAATGGGCATTTAACTACATGGGAGTAATAGGGAGAAACTGATAACTGGGGTTGGGCTCAAAATTTCTACAAATTCCACTTAGAGATGGTTTAACTAAATTAATTAATCATTTTTTAATGTTTTCCTAAGTCTAAACTTAGGGAAACTCATTAATTAAAGGGTATTAATTAAACTATGTGTGAATCTTCTAGATAAAGTCATGGATCATCTCCTAGTTAATCTTAGCCCTTGATTATGTTATAATCTTCGCTGTTGAAGGGTCAACGAAGGATTATAAGGAGGGTGAGGGGCCTATGGAAAGCACATTGAGCATTTGGCATTTTCGAGCTTGTGAGGGAGACACAACTTTTTGATCAAGATCGAATCACTAGGGCTGGGTTTGCTAAGTGATTTGATTCAGTGATCAGTTTTAGAGACGGGCATATGTAGTAACTGGTCAGGAGGACTAGGAGTACATTTCAGAGAGAGAGGCAACAGTGACATAGTAGAGGCAGTGCAGTCATCTAGAGGGGTGACGCAGTTCTTGAAGGTAATCATGCAAAAGTGATGCAGTGCCCTCTAGATTTAGTCCGGAGATCGCTGGAAGCTGGGGTTTTTGAGCCAGGAGGGCCAAAACTCAGTTTCAGATCAGCATGATCATTTGCAGAGGAGAGGTGACGCAATTCTTCAGCTTGCCTACGCAGGCTTACGCAGTAGCAACGTAGGCATCACGTAGAGACAGAGAGAGGCTTCACCAACGCTGTCCAAATCAGCCAGGGACTTGCAGAGGTATATCTCACATTTCTTGTGTTGCCAATATTTTCTCTGAAGGGTGAGC